>CAJUYI010004948.1:0-16961 GCA_910591695.1 Galerucella pusilla
AAATCTGTACGTTAATAGATAATCATCAAAGAAGAGCTCTCCATAACGAATGATAAAATTAAAACAAGACATTAGGAAACGCTATAGGTTGGGTATAGGTATATGAAATAGTGAAATTATTTGGGATGCTCATAATCTACTGGCATGTTTTTCATTAGACATGAAACAACCTGTACATCGTGAGGCTAGTCTTTGTACTGCAATTTCATAACAAACAATTCGAGAAATAAAGAGTTAAACGAATTTTAATCGAATAAATCAAATAAAATGCATTTAAACATCCTAGTCAAATCATCAGCGAAAATAGATTTTACTGAATTAATCAAACCCCAGACCAATGCTGACTAATAGATGCGAATAAACACATTAAACATATGGGAAGTTTAACGACCTTTTAACTTATATTTTCACCATAATAATTCAATTGAAGCCACCAACGAAGTATTTGTACGCACACTTGATGATGAGGTCATGTTTATGTTATATCGCAACAATAGCGTACATAAGTGCTCTTTCTCGAGATAATATGAAACTATTATCGAAAAATTAACGATGTAAACGGAACAAACTGTTTTTATCAATTCCACCATATGATAAGAAAATTCATGAAAATTATAAAAAACTTATTTTTGTACAACTGCCATTAAAAGTGACATATGAATCGTATTAAAAGAAGTTACAAAGTAGCGTAGTAAAAGTAAAAAACTTTCAACAGTTAAAAGAGACAAAAACATTAAATTTATTACAACCAAATTAAAGTGAACGAGACATAATGATTCAATTTTCAATGGAACGTTCAATAATATAATAGTGTTATAATTTATTAACATTATCATTAATAGTACAATTCGAACCACTTCTGATATTAACTTCCTGCATTTTTGAACTATCCCAGCTGCCAATTAGCACCAAAGATTACAGAATAAAAATATAAGATGTTTCACTCCAGGGCGGTTTCATTCAAGCTGCTGTCCCAAACGGACGCCGCTCTCATAAATTATATTTACGGACTCACTTCTGTTGTCAATAACGAGACCGGTAGATACCAGAGAAGTTCGAAAAGCTTATTTTAATTTAAGCTATACAGGGGTAATTAGAGAAATATATATTCAAATTAATAGGATTCTTCATCACAAAAAGTTTATTTTTAAATGTTAATTATTTCGAAAAATGTTCGGGATATGAATATGAAAGGGTAAGTAAAAAATAAACTTGAATTTTTAAAATGAATCGATTCACAGTTTTTATCCAGCATCTTAGTAATTTTGTAATACTTATTGATAATCTAGCAGATATTTATCACAAATTCAATTGAATATACGTATTAGCCACCAGGATAATAGGGCCACTGAATCTTAAATTTTTATCCTTAAATATAGCGTTTTTTTTTTATTAACAGGGTTAAAACAGTAAAAAGAGAAGCAGCTGCAGGATACCTTCATTAAAAAATTTTATAAATGTTGTAAAATACTAAGTTTGGGGTTTGGTTCATGTGTTAAATTTAATCTAAGTACTGTTTTTCAAATATTTCAATATACATTTGAGAGTAAAAAATATACGGACTCTAGTATAGAGACTGGCATAATATTTGAAAGGAAATTGATTACATGGATGATGAAAAGAAAATTAAGTAAATTCGTTCAGAAGGAACTGACCAATTCCCTTTTGGTTAGCTATAAAATTTTTGTGTTTTCTTGCGTAATGTACTTGTTTATATAATATCCTTATTATACAAATAAATCCGTAATTTTGTATTAGCAAGTATTACAAAATATTTGGTGTTTAAGCTTTGCTATTAAAGAGAAAAATATTAATATGATTTTTTGCTCATTTCAACAATTAATTAATGAATTCAAAAAATCCATACAACATAAATATAAAACACGAGCAACCAATTATAAACACCGTTCTAAAATAACAGCGCTCGACGGGCGACGTCCCGTATATGCCAAATTAAATGCAAGTAAGGACGTAGCGACGTACTGTACCATCCAAGTTACCAGACAGTCACCAGCGGCATCGGTGCTTTACGCGATAAATTCGAACGAGTGAAACATCTTATATTTTTATTCTGTAATCTTTGTTAGCACTCAGTTCATGAAATGAAGTATTTGTATGGCTGCTGCTTGCAGACGGCATAATTCTTTCAGCAATTGCCTTTTTATGAATAATAGATTGATCGATGTAGCCCTTAGCTACTGTTGTAGACTTCCATCCCACGTGCTTTTTTATCTCCGTTATATTTGCTCCTGAGTTTGCCAGCAGAGAAGCAGAGGACCTTCTATGACTTACTTTTGTTTTAGTATTTGGAATCTGAACAATCAATTATTTATCTATCAATTTAATATAATCTATTTATAAATGATACAACTTTCCGTCGGTATGCCTAATATATTCCGTAAATAGTAGCAGCTTTTACCATCCAGTATGTTCCATCTGGCGCCTCATTTATAAACTACTGAACTTGTTCAAACGTAAGTGTTTTTTATTTTCTAGGTCTATAACCATCATCTTCCCTTTTTAAGAATGTTATTACCTTGAAATATTTGCTCACATCAACCCCATTTTTAACTAGTGCACTCGATTTCATCATAGAAAACTTACTCCACTGAGTTGATGTGTTCCATATTGTTAATTCCTCTTCGAGATAAATATGCCAAAACGACGGATTCACTGAAGCTTCCTCCATTTTACACCAGCTGAGAAAATTAGAATATGCAATATCATACTGCTAAGTCGATTTTTTCGGTAATAATTCAAATGTCGCTCTTTTTGCAGCCTTTTCAATATCATCAGGAATACATGATTCCGAGATGAATGTTAAACACCAGCAAGAACAAGAAGAATATTAACAATCGATGACGCACCATGTTGAATGAACTCAAGTAGTATCGTTATAATTTCTAATTTTTCTTTATTCGGTTATTTAAAATCGGTCTATTCATGCGACTGAAGCTAGTCACCGATGCCGGAAGTACTGTACCCCTAACCGGAACTCGACTCCACTAGTGTCCCAGCCAGTGGTAGGATTCTTTATCTTGCCAAACATCCATGAACAACTCAGGTCGTCGGTTTTACGTCTCCTCCGAAAGCCTTCCTGTCTGCGAGCTGTGATATGCTACTCCGCTGCGGGCTGTACGTACTGACGACAGTGTTTACCTGGTCACCTATCCAAGTAATAATCGCGCTGGACACTGCTCCACTGTGATTATCGCCCATTAAGAATCATTACTACACATTAAAAACATTTAACCAGTTCAATATTGTATAGTACCACTTTAGCGGACTATGAAAAAGCTGATGTATACATGACACGAGCATTTTCATGTAAACTTCTATTGAAGGTTGTTGTTTATTTCTTCAGCTGCAGTCTGTTACACTTGGAAACAATAAACCAGAAGAAGGTTGTGGCCTGTTTATTAGCTTAAAATAAATTTCAGAATTACCCGTACATGTGTTCCGCACCAAGGCAAAGAATGTAGTATTATTATATTTTACGTCTTGTAAACACTGACGGGAACGATAGTTTTATTGATAGATCAAATTACTAGACTTATTGTATGGCAGTTTTATATGGTATACAGGATGTTCCACATTTTTTTTTTGTTTTTTTTTAATATTAAGCGTCGTGCAAATGTTTTCAACATGATTGACCACGTCAAAGAATAACAATAATAAAATTGTCAATGTTTCAACAACAACAATCAAAATTGGTCAGCAATATTATGATAGATTTCTTGACACTTTTGTAGCAAATTATACAGTTTGACCCACTGAAGATTAGAAACTGTAAACGACAATATTCTGAAAAGGTCAACGTGTGGTTCAATAATTGAATCATTGTATAAATTTCACTAGTCTTAAACGAAATTGATGCACTTTCCCCATGCGACAATTTAATATTTGTATTTTCACCTAGAGGGTTCCTCAATCTATAACACAAACATTTTTGAGCAATGTCTAGATGCCAATTTTCCGAATCATTGTATAGGCTTAAGTAGTGCAATAATTCATTGGACGCCCACTTCACTCGATCTCACAATAGTTGTTTATTCCTATAAGGTATTATGACACGAAAGGTATAAAAAATCACGTCCACTACTACTACTAAATGTGTAGGCGAGCCTTGTCCTGGACAATTCAAGCCAAGGTTCCGGCACTGAGGCCACTGGCCATTGTGTCATTTCTGCTACCTAGACATCCATGAAGCCGAGCCCTTCAATAAACCTTTTTCAATGGATGTCTGCTTGTGTCTCCAGGGGCCATAACAGGGACTCCGAAGATTCGCCTGCGTAGTACAGCCCAGTGTGGACACTCTAAGAGAACATGGACTGACGTTTCGTCAGTCATGCCGTAACCCCTACATAGGGAACTTTCCTCTACTCCTAAGTTGTGGAGGTGTTTCCTCATACAGCAGTGCCCAGTTAGGAGTCGTGCTATCTTCCTTAGCCTACTCCTTGGTAGTTCAGTAGCTGCCCTGGCGTGTCCATCAGTCCATCCCTTCAGTAGAAGTTTGGATTGTCTAGGACCCTGCAGAGCATTCCAATGAGCGAGCTGCTCATTCCTCAGCCACTTCTTCGTCTCCTTGCGTATTTTTTATTAGGCCCAGGGTCGGGCCCGGGCCGCAGAAAGGAGCTGCCGCCCCTTCCGCAACCAGTGCATCCGCCATCTCGTTGCCTTCAAAACCAGAGTGGGCTGGAATCCATTCTAGCCGCACACGTTCGGCTTTGCAAGATTAGCAAGTCGTTCTCGACATTCGTTAGCAAGTCCTGAGTTGCTGGTATACCCACTCAGCGCTTTAATTGCAGCCTGACTGTCGGAGTATATGGTTATGCGTCGATCCACATAACCTCTGTCTAGGTTTATCTGCGCACATTCCAAGATAGCATATATCTCGGCCTGATATGCAGATACACCATCACCCAATGGTACACAAACTTGTGTTTTTGTGCTCTATCACCGGAGCATGAGCCATCTGTGTAACAGACGGTCCCATTAGGCTGTGTACTCCCCTCTTTTTCCCAGGACTCTTTATCCCGGATCATGGCCCTGTATGGGGTAGCGAAGTAGTACTTACGCAGGCATTAATCAGCCACTCGAGCCAGAACTGGAATATCTTCCAGGAGCCGGAGCTTCTTGACGTGCCTGCAATCTTCCCCTCTTCGCACGTATCCCAGCCGTTTCAAGCGCAGGAAAGCCCTCCCCGCCTCAGCCTCGATCACATAGTGAAGATGCCGAAGACCAAGGATCACTTCCATCGCAACAGTTGGTGTAGTCCTCATGCAGCCAGTTTCCCCCAAACTGACCACCCTTTGAAAAATCACGTCCAAGTAATCGGACAGATCTTTGTACAAAAATACTTCAATATTGTGCAGAAATCAAATCTTAACAAATAAGACAAGAGCTTAAGGAAGCGATATAACAAATGTATGTGAATAATAATTCATTATCAAGTAATATTAGTTTCCTGTAGATAATATTGTCGTATTTAATAAAGCGCGTTACCAGTTAATAAAGCGTTAGAATAATTATTATTCTGCAATATCTAATTTATTATCATTAATAGTAATTTTCTTGCAGCTCTTGACCACTCTACTTTGATATTTTATTATTAGGTGTTCACTAGGTACCTACCTGTAAATTGATGTTCCCTCCTTTCTTGGCACAGAACAATTAGTCTTCTCACCCATTGTTGTGAATTTTGGATGGCGATTCAATTTACATATAAAAAATCATATATGCCACAGCGGCAAAAAGTTACCTACAACTTTTACAGCGATAAATGCAATGGTGGCTTTTTCACTCATTCATTTTTTACCTTATAATGAGTCCATTCGATAACTCAACGAACAATGAAATTAGTAAAATAGTAATACCTGTGTTCCTGCTAATACAGTTGCGACTCAATCATCAATCTGGCGACAATTCTCCACTTTTTGCGATGCAAAAAGATAGAAATTTAATAGATATCGCAGGATAATAATTATTCTATATAACGGTTTATAAGTTTTGAAAAATATTTTTGAAAGAAACTGACCGTTCAACTAAGAAGCAACAATAACTTCCCGGGCTACAGGCCCCGACGGATATTGAATTACACTTCAAAGTCAAACTGGGTTGGCATATCAACAAGATATTTAACACCAGCTTTATATATTAAGCCAGATACTTCCATCAAGGAATAATTGTATCTAATATTGCAAGATTGGGCTTTTAATAAGCGAAAATGGGACGGAAAAGACTACAAAGACGGGGTAGTTAAAGCAATTTGGAGCACCACCACATCAATTCTACAAATTCCTAATAACTTGGTATATATTGAAGTGGAGACATTCGTTAAATTTATTTTTAAAAGTCTCAGAGCCTGTTTACAACCAATTAATCTTCTTTGATGTCACTCTAACTTTGGAAACTTTCAAGAAAACTTTTGAAACAGAAATTGAGTTTAGGTTTATACTCATCTTTCGTACACAACTTCCTAGCAGTTCATGTTTTGATGGAGTTTAGTTATAGTGCAATATTCTGCCAATCGTCTCTTATATTATATAAGTAACACCATTAGTTATCCCTGAATAATCTTTTTTTAATTAAACTGATTATTTTTTGACGTTTCTCGAAACCAACAGAAATTTTCAATTTCAGTAATTCATAATTATACGTTCTAGTCGATCAAAACATTCTTTTTTCTCTTATTCTTTTGGGAATCAAACCACAATAATGTTTTTTATTTTTTATTTCGACGTTTCGGTAGCGTTCCAGCAATAATAACCTGGCAGAATTTGTAAATAAAGAAATCCAGAATATGGAGAAAGGCTCATTGTTAATACCCCATAATAATAACAATAATATTAATAATTCAGCTAACATAATTTTTAAAAACTTGACAATACCGTATGTTAGGGGTTTGTCAGAAATAATTAATAAAATTGGTAATCAATGCAATATTCGAACCAGCTTTAAATCTAACAATACTTTGAGATCTATCTTAACAAAAACGAAACCAAAAGATGAAGAACAATCATCAAAAAATTGCATATATCAGATATCTTGTGAATGCGACAAATTCTATTTAGGTGAAGCATCTAGACCATTGAAAGTCTGAATAAGTGAACATAAATAATACATCAAAGATAGGGAGTTCTTTAAGTCAGGTATTTGTAAACATGCTTGGGAAGAGGGGCATAAAATTCAATGGGATTCGACAAAAATAATATTGAAAGAGCCCAATAATAAAAAAAGAAAAATCAAAGAAAGTGCTTTAATACAACTAAATGCAGATAAATGTGTAGCTAGTATTTCAGCCGAATGTAGTCAAATTTGGTTACCAATGTTAGAAAGAGAAATTTCCAATAATCAATTACCTGGATAGCATCATAAGTTTTTATCCAGGTTTTCTTATGATTCATCATTGGAATAGTTGATAATCAATACACACTTCAATACACAAGATCACCAAACTGAGTTATACATGTTTTGAAAACAAAAATGATCATACACAAAAAAGTAACAACAAACGCGTTTTATCAACAACATTTCCAAAATAAGCTTAAAAAAAGCGCTATCCCAATAAAAACCGTTCCTGGAACGTGCACTTCATTGGATTCCATTTCTAGCAGACTATCATATTTATCGTTAGAATGTCATAAAATAAAATATTTTATTCCACATTTTACCAGAGGTGTGATCTACTATGAATGGACCTTAATAAAATTTAACAACAAAGTTTTGTAGTCTTAAACTTCAAAATATCAATAATTGTCTAGTTGTCATATTTTTTCGTTGTGTCAGATAGGGACCAAAAATTATTCTATTAATTTTATTACTAGTTAATCTTGACAACGGTAGCTGGAAGGCTACCGAAACGTCGAAATAAAAAATAAAAAACATTATTGTGGTTTAATTCCCAAAAGAATAAGAGAAAAAAGAATAAGTTATGCCACAAGAAACTTATAGAAGATAATCAAAACATTATTATAGTGAAAACATTCACATTATTCCAGCTAGAGTTATTCAATGCAAATTGTTTTTACTACTAGCGTGCGGAAAAGTCCACTTTTTCGCACACCTGTTAGTGTGGAAAGGGTTACTTTTTCGCACTAGTCAGGAAAGTATAGATTTGTTTTTTATAGTTTTTGAGGAGTAGGTAGGTATACTAACATTTGAATATTCAGATATTTGTATGGTTGTAGTTTTCCAAATGACTGAACAATTAGGACATTCATTGAAATTCAGCTATAATTTTTAATAAAAAAACGTATTTTTAAATTATTTCTCAATGGCCCTGGTATAAGCCTCATCAAATGATTGTCAAATAATAATAATGATTTGTTGATATGTATTTAATAATAAATATTAACTTTTGGGTTTATTTCCGCATGTTAGTAGGAAAAATAGTGTGCCTAACACGTGCGTAAAGTGATTTTTGCGATTGCTGGCTAAAGCGTCGTTCGGCCAGCTGCAATAGCGTGCGGAGAGGTATCACTTTCCGCAGTAGTTAGGTGAACTAATATTTATTGAATGACAACCACATGACAACGTATTTTCTAGATCTGACGATTCTGTTTATATCGAATCGTGATATAAATTTGTTGGAATAAAAATATAAAATCTTAAAAGGGATTTTGATTGTAACGTCAAAACCATTACCATTACCATACGAGAGTTTGATGAATTAGATGATACTTCTCCAGACCTTTTCTCAACTTTGTAGCCATTTCGCAATAGCCACTTGAGCCTTTCTGGCAACAAGTTTCCCAAAATCTGTCTAATGATTTCCAAGTTAGCCTCATTCTCTTGTGATATTACTACAGAAATTATTTTAGTTCAATTATTTAGTAGTTAACATTTTTTCCAAGTGTACTGAAGGCACAGAAATATCTGTATTTGCGAAGAATGTAACTATGAACAAGTTTTCGTGATTATAAAACGGTTTCCATATTCGTTCGTTGCATATGCAATTATTCCCATATGAACTAAAAAGCTGTATATCTACTGTTACAAGTCAACAACATTTTTGAACGTCGATTTAGCCCAACAAACACCCGGTTTACTGCATAAAACATGATGCTCCGCCAATATTCTTGAGCATTTCATTTTTGCATGTCAACCAGAAATAGTGACAAAAGAAAACAAGAGGCTTAGCTGACACATGAATAATTTAAAGGAAAGAAAAATAGACGGTTGAAGAAATTTATTCTCCTGGCATTTTAACGCCCTTTGATTTTTTGGAATATCGTCACCTATCTTATTCAAATGCGTTTCCATTCCTTTAAGCTATATAAATATGATGATATTCACGACTATACTTTAGCCTCCAAGGATATTACCAAAGTTAACAATATATTACACGTTACTTTCTACACTGTAAACATGTATTTCTCCCAATAAAAACAAGATTATGAGAAACTTAAAACAAATAATTACCTTTTACTTCCAGCAATGGGCAAATAAGAAGAGGTAATAGATGTATTATCTGATTTCAACATAAATAATGTGATGTAGCAATTTCGTATCATTGATTGATTGGTGCAGCATCACCAGACAGAAGCATCCAGTCCTCAGCAGCTCAGCACTTATGTGTGCTCTTGGTTAGGACGTTTATCAGACCAGTAGCCTTTATAAAGCCTAACACTCTTTCTTGGAGAAATCTTCCCTTCGGCGCTTTAGTCCTGAGAATCCAGTGCTTCATATTGAAAGATCAAGTGTAAGACTGCTCATCCCTTTAAATACCAATTGTAAGCATGCTCTTTAAGATACAGTGGCCGATGAGTAGGTAATCCTCTCCTTTTCCTTATCCGGCAGCTGCCAAGGTGTCACATTTCATTAGAGGGACTCCGGAAATGTTTTGACTAGAAGTCTGCTTTGTAATGTGGCTCTAATAAGCATCTAATGTTTAGTTTGAATCCATCTAGATTTACAACCACGTGCCACAGTTTTTGATATTCCAAATACTGGTTCGGGAGTAGTGAATGCAGCTTTTCTTGTGTGTCATTTCATTGACTACAATACCCTTATGCATCGGGTCCCACTTATAAGTCACTCTATCTCTATTTGAAAGGATTAAGAATTTTTGGTCCCAGTTCCAGACCAGTATTGATCCAATCTGAGGGCATGCTAAAGATTGCATTGCTATGCCGTGGGTCCCACTTAGAAGTCACCCCATTTCTATTTGCCAGGATTAAGAATTTTTGGTCTTAGTCACAAATCAATATTGATTCAATCTGAGCGTACGCTGAAGATTTCATTACACAGAACAAAATACATACTCAGTAGAGAGGAAATCATTATTTAAAAGAACCACCTCCTCACTTCTGAGAAATCAGACAGGCTGGGACATGCCACAAGACGGTATGAATAAAAAGTATAACTTTTCAAAGAAATTCGTAACGGAATTGAGGAACAAGAAGAAATGGGATCCAAATACCATTCCCAGACTTGGAAAGAATGCCATTCAATGGTACACGGACGGCTCAAAAGCAATAGGAAGAACTGGGATAGGAGTGATCGGGCCAGGAATCAAACACTCTGAAAGCTTGGGAAAAACCCCAAGTATCTTTCAAGCGGAAATCTACGCCATAAGAAAGTGCGTCCAGTTCAATATTGATAAAGGATACAGAAGACAAAGGATTTATCATGATGTCGGATAGTCAAGCAGCCATTGAAGCACTGAGCTCTTGTTCCAAAATAGTGTGGGAATGCCTAGACAAACTCAATGTACTAGGCGAGAACAATATCACCTTACTATGGATTCCAGGACACACTGGAATAGAAGGATATGAAATATCAGATAAACTAGCAAAGAGGGGAACTGATATCCCTTTTGGGGGCCTGAACCTTTTTGCGGCCACAATGCCACAATATCATATTGGAAGAAATAGGTAAGCCAAGAAACAGAGAAGATCTGACCATTGGGAAGATCTAGTAGGGCTTATACAATCAAAGATTCATCTGGGTGACTACAACCTGTTGAGATCAAATGAATGCATAAGTCAAAGTAAAACTGCGCTAAGAGTTGAGAGTTTTAACAGGGATACTAACGGGACATTGTCGCCTGATTGGGCACCTGAAAAAGCTCAAAATAGTGGAGGAAGAAGGAAGAATGTAGATTTTGTGGCATGGATGAATAAACCTCCATCCACATACTTTCCAACTGCACAGCACTTCAGAATCCTAGGGTACAGCACCTGTGAGATTACTGGATAGAAGAGGAATATTTATCTAAGTTGAAGCCTGCAGATATCCTAAAATCCATCCAGGAAATAAGACTAAAGGAGTTACTAGTCTCTGAGACTCTTCTCAGAAACTAAGTAGGAGTAAGGGAACACAAGGGAACAATCTTTTGGGTCTCAGTGAACGTCACCCCAAATAAATACAAAATACATATACGAGATTTCATTGCCATGCCCCTATTCGATGTTTATTTGCAAACACGTGTCAATGGCGTAGATTTTTAAAATACCGATACAATCGATGCGTGGACATTGCACCCTAGTCAAGCACCTTACATTCCAACCAATCTTCGTATATGCCACTTCATTGCTCACAACAGCTTTGTACCCTCTTAAGTGTCACCCTATTGTGGTTTGGACAGGGTTAACAGTTTTTGGAGGCAGTCCTTGCTCAGTCAGCAGTACCTCAATCCAATATTTCTACATCGAAATAAAGTGGAAACAGTATTGGTATACTCAACTCAATCACCTTATTATGTTAAAAAATCTAACGGACTTAATAACATGAAATGAGACTCTAATTGGATAGAAATCGCAGAATAATAATCATTCTCACACTTTATATGTTTTGAAAAATATCTTTCAAACTCACTGACCGTTCAACTAATGAGCAACAACTACTTCCCGGGCTATAGGGACCGACGTATATTGAATTACACTTCAAAGTCAAACGGGGTTGGCATATCTACAAAATATTTTCCAAAACTTATAAAGCGCTAGAATAACTATTATTTTGCGCTTGATTAAATACGACAATATTACTGGAAACTGTAATAATACTTTATTGCTTCCAATTGGGTTGGGTGTAGAATAGTGCAAGATGACAATTTTCTTCAAAATCAATCTTCATATATTACTTATTTCAAACCCCTACATCCCGTTTGCAACTTTTGGTACTGTCAATGTAGGTAGGTTCTTTTATGTTGAAATAATAAATACCTTCACCCTGTATAATTACTTAACATAGACCCAATTAATATTTAAAATAGAGCGTTCTTTATAATTTACTGAATTTCAACGAAGGCATCATCCATTAGGTATTATGAATAGTTCTGTTTGTATTAAAATTCAATGATGTATTAATGATCATCAAGATTACGGTTTTTCAAGTTTATTCAATTCGATCTTATGAATAATTGATAAAATAGTCCGAATAATTCGCATAATTTGAATTCGAATCAGATACAATGAATACATGTAAAGAGGACATTGAATAAATAATGGCGGAGCACACAGCCAACAGAAAAGTGAATTATACCGTCAGCATTGTGAAATTAGAATAGGATATTCGCAATCAATCGTTTCACAGAATTAATCGAATCCAATAAACAATAATTTGTTTAGCTACGTCGGTTTTTATCTGATTTCACCTACATCTTGTGTTTTTCTCATTGAATCGTTTCTTTATTCATGTGAACATAAAGTTCAAATTGGAATAATAATATTGATCTGTGATGAGAGCTTGCCATTCTATATTTGTTACTATCAACCTTCATCAGTCGTAATAAAGAGATATCAGAAATACTACATCAAATTCGAAGAAATAGGCGAGAACATTATTGTCATGCACCACCCTACTGTGGAAGAAAACTCGAAAAAAGAAGATCCGACCATTGAAAAGATATAGTAGTAGGGAATCAAAGATACATCAGGGGGACTGAAACCAATTCAGAGCAAATGAATGCCAAAGTCAGAGCAAAATGGTCTCAACAGGAGTCCTAACAAGATACTGTCGCCTGAAACGGGCACCTGAAAAAGTTCGAAATAGTGAATGTAGATTCTGTAGAATGGATAAAGCCTTCATTCACATACTGGCAGATTGTACAGCAACTAAAAGATGACAGGATAAAAGAGGGACATTTTTCGTTAAAGCCTTGAAGAAAAAAAGGTACTTTATTCTAACTTTTTTGCAGATATACACTGTCAAATTTAATCGAGTTTTTTTCGTCGTTACAACCTTTTAAAAAACAATGCCCTACATAATCTCTTGAAACCCGTATTGATAGACGAAATCTCTATTATTGCTTTTAATTAATGTCTCTTTCGTGGAAAATCTGTGGTTTTGTGGACTTGGAAAGGCAATTAACAGCAATCGATAAGTAATTACTCGGGAAAAGAAACTAAAGAATAATTCTATCACTTTCCCATGGGTTTTTCTAGAGGAACGATGAATAGATGGAAAAAGATGAAAATTTTTTTTAATTAATTACTTTGAAATCGAAATGTTCGAATCATTGAAAAGCACGTATTTAGAGCACGCCTATTATTAACGAAATAAATCCGAATTGGTGATCGGATGGATCATAAGAAAGTCCCTCTACCAGTTATTAAAAAAGTATTTAAATACCTTGAAAAGGGATCATTTTGCTGAAACCGAATATCATATAATCTATCTACTGCTAAACAACGAGTTTTGTAGCAAATTTTGTTACATTAAATTTTGGCCAGATAGATTTCCATTTATGGAGAATGGTCTGATTGAGGTGGGTTGAGATTTATAAAGAACCGACACCACAAAACACCACAGACACCACAGAAAAAAAGGTAGAACGTGTCGCGGGACACACGGTAGGAACTTTAGTTTCTTCTAAACAAAAATTATGTAAGACATCTGACGTTATACCATATGTCTCAGTAAGTTGGAACCATATGGGAAACTTTTTTATTATTAATTTTAGGAAAAAAATGTATTCTTCATAAAAAGTTCTGCATGTCTTAAAATCCAAAATACAATCAACAGATATCAATTTTTTTCAGTCGTTCACGAGGTATGTCAAAAAATATGAATTTTTCTCAAGAGTAAAGTACCTTTAAATTTGACAATATCGAAAAATGTTATTAAAAAAAGTTTATCAGTATCAAAAACTATGTTCAAATATGCAATTACATATTTTTATTGGGATGCCTATGATTAAAAATAATTGCGGCTTCTCTATGGGTTTTATAATTTTCTCCCACAATCAAAACGATTTCTATTTTTTCTTCACTACTTAACAGAGCCGCCATTTCTTTTATTTTATAAAAACTAGACGTTTGCCGTCAGTGCATCCTAGATTAAAAATCGTTATGTACGCAAATTGCTATTATACAGAATTATCATTGCTAATACAGAGAAGTGAGTAAAAATAACAGAAATTATTTTCTCATGGCAGATGAATAATATTAGATATCTGACAATAGCTTTCAATTATAATCAACTTTTCATTATAACAATTGTCAATATTCTGAAAAATAAAGGTACTTTACTCTTGAGTAAAATTCATATTTTTTGACATACCTCGTACACGACTGAAAAAAATTGATATCTGTTGATTGTATTTTAGATTTTAGAACATGCAGAACTTTTTATTAGGAATACATTTTTTTCCTAGAATTAATAATAAAAAAGTTTCCCATATGGTTCCAACTTACTGAGACATATTGTAGATAAACAATTTGCATATTCCTCGGTGGTCGAGTAGTAAGCAAACCAGACTGTCACGCGGTAGACCCGGGCTAGATTCCCCGTGAAGTAGTTTTTTTTTATTGTTAATTTTATTTTTAAATAATTCTTGTGCTTGATATTAATAACGACAACAGGTAGACGTTTGAAATATTTAGCAGAATATTCTTTATTATAGATAATGGTACGGTACCCTTCATAAGGAAGTCCGACTGGCAACATCTACTTATAACAGTATCGTATATTTAAAAAGGGAAACCGTAGCATTATACAAATTGGACATTAAAGAACTGTACGTGTGCCACAAAAGAATTAGTGGAATTAGTGGAAACATAAAATTGAATTGTACGATTTTGAATTTGAAGTTATATTGCAGTTTATACAAATTTTTATTTTCTAGATTTTCTCTTAAGTGGGTCGTAGAAAAAATATGCTGTTCGACTCGTGTGGATTGTCCATATCGCCTACGGCATCGTGCTCAAACTTCGTCCTCGTGCGATATGGCCATCATATCCACACTAGTTGCACAAACTACAAATTCTTCCAAAATATGCCCTTTTACATTTAAAAACAACCTGCCAAATGTCAAATTAATTTATCCATTCATTTTAAAGTTATCGAATTAAAACATTCAAGTTTTCAAAATTTCAACACCCTGTATTTCGAATAGTAAATGTGCTAGACCCCTTAATCCTCATATAATTTTGTCCAATTTTACGAGAGGAATCTACATGCAAACGTTGTAATTACCCTTAACGTTCGAGATGCTCATACCATTTTTTGTGCGATCGTATTGAAATAAATTCCGAATAAAATAATTTAAATTTCTTCGAAATGAATCAAATGTCAAAAGTGACATTTGTACTTCTCGATCAGTTCGAAATAAATTTTGCATTTTGGTGAAATTGTTTTTATGCTATTTTTTGCTTGATCTTTTTTGTTCATTTACAGAATCGGTTGTCAGGACGGTAGGTTGTGTTTACTGGTTTCTAAGCTCAACACGTCGGTAAGTGATTTACTTACCGTTCAGACGTCGGTAAGTAAATTACTAACCGACGTCTTAGCCCTACATATACATTTAAGTGGTCCTAAATAATATATTACTTCATTCATCACAAAAAAGGAACAAAAAAAATTAGAAGATTTATATTTTTTCAATGAACAGAACCGAATAGAACAATATAAAAGTAATAAATAGCATAAAAACAATTTCACCAAAATGCAAATTATACTTAATAGTGATCGAAAAGTATAAATGTCACTTTTGACATTTTGTTCATTTCGAAGGAATCCTAATTATTTTATTCGAAATTTACATATTTCAATACGATCGCGCAAAAAATGGTATAAGCATCTCGAACGTTAAGGGTAATACCGGTCTCCAGCAAAATTGGAGGCTTCGCTATACTCAGCCTCCAAACAACAACCCTCACCGTTCTTAATACTTCATATACTATTTCGACGTCTGAACGGTAAGTAAATCACTTACCGACGTGTTAAACTTAGAAACCAATAAACACAACCTACCGTCCTGACAACCGATGCTGTAAATAAACTAAAAAGATCAATCGCGCAAAAAAATTATGGAAATAATAGTAAAAATTTATCCGAACAAATTCAAGTAGATCACCAGCACTGCGAATACCAGCTTTGCATAGAATTTTAGGGCGAGTTGTACCAAACACTTGAACTCGGTTTAATGATAACTGATGTTTAGACTGTGGCTGCTTGATGTATTTATTATCAACAATTACATCAGTCTAAACATCAGTCATCATTAAACCGGTGTTTGGTAAAACTCGCCCTTAATGTAGCATCGGTGGTTCAGTGGTAGAGAGTAGTGAGAGCTCCTACGAGAGTACACACTTATGAAGAGCGCATGCGGGCAATATCATAATTTGAAATTTCTAGAGAGCTCGCATGCGCACTTTATTAAGTGTGTACTCTTGTTGGAGCTCTCACTTTTAGTGAATAGACCCCAGGAGAGAGCACACGCACGCAAGCAAGGCACATAACGAAGCAACGTAACATAACGTAACGTAGCGGTCAGATCTTTTGCGTCGCGACCCCCGGTCGCTCAAACCTAACCTGACGTAAAGAACTAAAGTTCCAAAAATCAGTTGGCGGTAAGACTGAGATATATTGCTCATTCTTGATAATATTGACCAAATATTCACCCAAATACCGTGATGAAATTTTGGAAACAGCAAAATCCGGGATCGCCGAGTTGTACCACCAGATATTAGGTAGGTATAATCCTACCGTCGAGTTGTACCACCGAATTTCCTGGG
>CAJUYI010004949.1:0-16958 GCA_910591695.1 Galerucella pusilla
AGATACAGATACAGATACAGATACAGATACAGATACAGATACAGATATCACTTTTTTTGCTCTACTGTGACACTTTTCAAAACCGTTTTTAAATTTAGAATAGGACAATCGACAACGCATCCAGACACTTTGAAAATTATCAGATGAAAGAATTAAAATTGCAATTGCGATAAACCTTACCGTCGCATGACGTGTGCTGTTCGCGCATATAAAGGGTATACGAAGAACTTCTTTTTTTAAGCTTTTGCAATTGAAGAATGACGAAGATATAAATTAAAAAAAAAATGTTTTTTCCGTTTTAAATGTTCATAACAAATGACTGAACAACATTTGCGTGTCCAAATCATGCTAAATCTACGCAATGTCTTTTATATGATGACATCATCCGTTGTCTACTGGGAATTTTGTCAAGAATATTTACCTGTTGCTTGGCCTATTTTTATTTAATAAGAGTGCCAGGTGAGCTAACCTTGGTCGACTATCGACAAATTCACGATAGGCTTTGTAATATCTAACATTTTCAACCCAAAAAATATGTATGTACAAAAGCGGGTTTTCTGGTGAAATGTGTTGTGGAAATTAGGTTTGGTCAGAAAAATTATCTCGACAACAGAGAACGAGAACATGGATTCGACTTTTGGTGATGACTTAATTGTGGCGAAAAATAATACAATTTCTTGTATAGATTTGGAAAGAGAGAATATAAAATTCACAACAAAATATAAAAAGATGTAAATACTTACTGAAGAAAACAAATAATACAAAACATGATATAACATACAATTTTAATATATTATATATGTATGTACAATATTATAATACAGTATACGTCACGTATAGACGTCACTCACCCTTAATTTACACTCAATCTGTACTCGAATCGACACTCATGCTCAATTTGGAATCCAGAAACAAGAAATACTCAAATCGACACTACAATTGTAGTGTATAAATGAGTTTATTTTGAGGGTAACTAGTTGGTCCCTACATTATCAACATAACCTCATATTTTTGTGTTTGAAGCAATTAATAACGACGTATATAAAGGTTTTCATAATTGATTTTCAATTTATTGTATTTAAATGGCTGATTTATACGAGTTTATTCAATATGTCGAAGATGATGATATGTCGAAGATGATGAAGCTTATTTGCCTATTTCACGGTGAGTAAAATTAATAGTCAAATTCATTCACAGGCATTTTATGAATTGAAATATTGACTAGTACTTAAGTTTTATTATTATTTCAATAAAAATATACATTATTCCATGAACTGTCTTTTGTTGTGTTCTAAAATAATTCTTTCAGCTGCCAATTTTACTTTTTCAGCTTCTAACCGTCTCTGTCTCTCATTTTCCATTCGCATCATGTGAAATTCTTCATCATTTTTTTAACCGGGCTACACGTGCTGCCAGCTCAGTATCAATTGCATACCCCCTTTTTGCCCTTTTCTCAAAAGAGAGCTCCTTGTCGTAGCTGTAAAGCAGAGAAAGAATATTAACAAATTTGAAATTCAGAGAAAAGATATGAGGCTTAGCATAGCCACGTCGCTATCAACGACATCTATTTCGATGTCTACACAATCTAAGATGACATCGGTAGCATCATCATTAGGCGGTGCTTGAATAATTCCACCATTCTCTGCTGTTTTTCTTTTGATAGCTCCTTTTTCCTTCTGCCTTTTATGTTCTCCCATGCTTTTTGAAGTTGTTGTGGAGTTCGCTGTCAAGTCAAATCCAATAATTATTACTTTTGTAAAAGTTAGGTCATGGTAATACTGGATGGGAATGAAATTTGCTATTATTCAATACTACTCACGTTTGTGTGATCCGGTACAGAATTGAATTTTGTAGTGATAATAGCCGACTTTTTCTTTTTTTCGGATGCATCCACTAAATCCGTTTTCTTGCACTCTATAATATTTTCATATTGAGCCACTAACTCCGTTAAATATATTTTTTCACTTGGTGTTATATATTTCTTTTGTTCGCTCATATTCATTCAATGAATGAATGAAGTTTTTTATCTGATGGCATGTCATAATGACAACGTTATGTCACTCAATTTTGATGACATAAGGAAGCTCATTATGGGACTAAGTACCATAATGAATTTAATTATGGTACTAAGTACCATAATGAAATTTTATAAGGAAAACATGTAATGGTTTGATCAAAAAAGTTTATTCAAAATGCATAACTATGTACAAAACTATTTATTATAAATGGTAAAAGAACAATTACTACAATTTGTATTATTAATTCCAATGGACTCTACAGTTTTTACATCAGTAGTTGATTATTGTTGGCAAACTTGTAATCCTGTTTGGTTGTTGGCACCAAAAATTGCCATCAGATAACATTTTGTATGTAATACGAATCATAAACAATTATTATGGCACACGCCGTGTTATCGTGATCGTGATAACATTCACGACTTGTACCATAATGATCGTCTTTATGATCCTTATTACATAAATAACTATAATATAATTTTTGAGGTTATCTATATTCGGGGAATAGATACACAAGTGAAATGATTAATATGAATTGTCAAATTTAGTTTAAATAAACCAAAAATAACAATGTTGGCAGCTCGAAACAGAAACTAGTGCACTACAATCTCTACTCACATGAGTTACTCAACCTACATGGTTTTTGAATACCAAAATTGAGGGTGAGTTCCACTCACTCTCAAACGAGTCGCGATTTGAGTGTAAAAGGAGTGTAGTAGTAGTGTCGTTTCTGAATTCGGCCCTAATAATGCCAATTTAACTCAAAGGTCTAGGGTAAATTATACAGTGTGGAAACCACTTATGGAATAAAATTCTTCGTCATTATTTTAGAAAATTATAAAAAATGCCGAGACACGTCAAATTTTGGATTGGGTTGTGCGTTATGTGAACATAAATTTAAATGTACAGGGTGATTCACACAAGTATGCCATAGTCGGTGTTGTTGTTTTTTTTAATGAAGCATCATGTATATTTGCATATTTTTGAAATCCTCTTAATGATCCGATTCCAACAAACTAAATAATGTATGTTCAATTATGAATTATACAGGAAAAAATTTTAAAATTAATAATCTATTACACTTGAAGTATTGGTACTTTTTTAAATTAGCTAAATATGGACTTATCAAAAATCTGAACTAACTAATTATTAGACGTATTTGTATATTAAACAAAACCTGCTACGCCCATGAATTTTATCATAAATACCTAAAAATTGCCTAAAAACGCCAATAATTAGACAAAATCGGTAAATAATGTGGATTGTCTTAAATTAGTGAATAATCTGGATTGTTTTCTGTTCTGTCAGTTGTTGATGTGTTGACAGTTTATATTGAAAAAGTAGATTCTTTGTCAAACACTCTTTCCTTGTCGACATAACAATGCAATATTTAACTGAGACTCACCGAATTGAGATTTTAATGATGATCGGGTACGGGGATAACTGCAGAAGTCAAGTTGAAGTGGCAAACTTATTTAATCACAGGTATCCCGAATTGCCTAATATTTCACAAAGTACTGTGTCTAAAATTCATGCACAATAGAGTACACGCATATTTCGTATTTTGCTTAGATATTAATTTATAATAGTAAAGTTGATATCAAAAATAACTAATAATAGGAAATGAACCAGTTTCCATTGGAAATTACTTCCAAATTTTAGAATAAAATAAAAAGTTCAATGCAGTTTCCGACCACCACCCGAGGATTTCCGAACGCTACCGATGATACGTGTGATGTCATACCATGTGATGACTTTTGTCAATATGGCCGGTATTGCATTGTAGTATTGTGATTATGTTTTATTTTAATTAACTATTAATTGCTTCTTAGACTTAAAAATATCATTTATATTTTTGTTTGAGACCATTACGTGTTTATGTGTGCATTTTTTTATTTCTAAAGGTCAACGTAAAGTGGAAAGTGGACATAAATATTCGATATTTCCGAGGAGATTTTAAAACTTCTAGAAGAAAATATTTTATTCACAGTGACGATCCTTTGATATTTTGTGAGTGAAGATATGGCTAGCGAAGGTTTTGTAAAAGCACAAACTGAAAACTTGCCCAAAGTAGACTCATTTATGCTGCTCGAATTTATGAACGTCAACAAATTCAATGACGTTACTCCATGGGGTCAGAATTAACACACAGGACAGGTACTCATAGGTTAAACATAATGATGTTCCAATGGCTCTTTTGATATTCCATCTGCTGGAGGGGTATATGAAACATTCTTCATTCTCAGTTTTATTTTAAACAGTGAGCTCTATTATGATTGGGTAGTGGTCTGATCCTGAGGCATCCGCGTGCCTTTTCCCAGGTTATTTTATAGGTAGAAATGTAAGGTCTACTGCAGATTTGTGTTCCTTGCGTGTCGGACTTATCGGTGATCCATCGGCTCTTGGTTGTCTTCAATATAGAGTAGCTATCTTCCTCTTTGGTCGTTTTTGTGCGATCCCCAGACTTCATGGTGCGTATTGAAATCGCCTGCAAGGGCACGTTCTAGAAATTGGTTTGTTATTGTCAACCTTACGATATACCTATACAGAATGTGTTCTCCGGATTATTGCATGTGTGATCATCTTCTTTTATCTGACCATAATTTAGGCACACCTCTTATTTATAGACTGACATTGTTTGGCCATGCGCCTGACCATATCTTGAACAATTGTACCATTGTGTTACTTTTCTACTGGATATATTTCGCTATTAATTTTTATTGCGTTGGCAAAGCATTACCCTCGAAAGTAACTTCACACGTCGTAAGGATGTTTTTGAGTAAGATTATTTGGAGCTATTGCTTCCAAATTTCCATTATTGAGTTCTTTGTTATTAATTAAATTATTTGCATCTTCCAAGGTCTCTAGCTGCACTCGTACTCTTTTCCCACTATGTTTGTTACACTTCGTTTTCTTCTTATAGGCAATCCTATATACGTATCGAGGAAATTTGTTAGGCAACCTTTTAGAGCTCTTTTATTGGTCAAACTAAGATTATTCGTGTTTATGGTGGGGCTTAAGCTGGTAACCCACGGTTGAGGAAGGTTGTAACGTAGGAGTTCTTCCGGTTCTTCCGTTTTGTCTGTTGGAGGAATAAGTCGTTCAAAAAAAAGTTGATACTGTGTATTCTAATTTCAATTTCCAACTGGGAAATGTGTTGTTTAAATTGCGAAACTTTTTCATGCATACACTATTTTGTATCTGTAAGACATATTCTTGTAAACTCTCAACATTATTATTGTTTTCTTTTACCCACTGTATCATAATTCATAGTATTTATTGTTAATTTTTCTTTTTTTTTTTATATAATAATTCCATTGTCTTAAATTACAAAATATCAAAATATACTCTTTACAATCAATGATTTGTTATTTATAAAATATAAATATGGCGAATTGGTATCGCTGATGCCGATGTTCTGGCTCCATTGATTGTAGCGGTATTTGTGTGCATCCCTACATTACGGCTCCTTGCCAAACAGCATTATCCGTTTATTATCGAAGATTTATGATCCATAATAGATCCGTCCGCACCTAACAGTAATCATTCCCAGGAATTTGTGTTGTATTATCCCTGAAAAGTCAGCAAAAAACAGGGTCATTAATTTTTCGTTGTATGGTATTATTGTATTGTATTGTATTGTTATTATCTACATTTTGGTGTAACGAACACGGACTTGCAGTTAATCCTGCCAAGGCTGAGATAGTTGCTTTCACCAAAAAGAGAGATATAAGACCTGAGGGTCTAAATCTTGATGGAGTACCACTGCCGGTGGTTGAACAGGTGAAGTATCTAGAAGTGATCCTTTATAAATCACTGACGTGGAAGGCTCATCTTGATAGTCGCCTAAGCAAGGTGACAAACACGTATTGGGCCTGTAGGAGAGCCATTGGTCCGAGGTTGGGACTGACCCCCAAAACGATCATATGGTTCTATAGTGTGATTATGCTGCCTATGCTCACATATGCGGCTCTGGTCTGGTGGCCGAGGGTAACCTTGGTCACGGCTAGATCGCAACTGGCACGCCTTCAAAGGGTGGTCAGTTTGGGGGCAACTGGCTGCATAAGGACTACACCAACTGTTGCGATGGAGGTGATCCTTGGTCTTCGGCCTCTTCACCATGTGATCGAGGCTGAGGCGGGGAGGGGTTTCCTGCGCTTGAAACGGCTGGGATACGTGCGAAGAGGGGAAGAGTGCAGGCACGTCAAGAAGCTCCGGCTCCTGGAAGATATTCCAGTTCTGGCTCGAGCGGCTGATGAATGCCTGCGTAAGTACTACTTCACCACCCTATACAGGGCCATGGTACGGGACAGAAAGTCCTGTGAAAAAGAGAGGAATACACAGCCTAATGGGACCGTCTGGTACACAGATGGCTCATGCTCTGGTGATAGATCAGGGGCTGGAATTTCTCCAAGAACCCAAGAACACAGGTTTGTGTACCATTGGGTGAGGGTGTATCTGCATATCAGGCCGAGATATATGCTATCTTGGAATGTGCGCAGATAAACCTAGACAGAGGTTATGTGAATCGACGCATAACCATATACTCCGACAGTCAGGCAGCAAGTAAAGCCCTGAGTGGGTATACCAGCAACTCAGGACTTGCTAACGAAAGTCGGGAATGACTTGCTAATCTTGCAAGGCGGAACGTGGTTTGGCTAGAATGGATTCCAGCCCACTCTGGTTTTGAAGGCAACGAGATGGCGGATGCACTGGCTGCGGAAGGGGCGGCAGCTCCTTTCTGCGGCCCGGGCCCGATCCTGGGTCTAACAAAACAAAAAATACGCAAGGAGACGAAGAAGTGGCTGAGGAATCAGCACCTCGCTCATTGGAATGCTCTGCAGGGTCCTAGACAATCCAAACTTCTACTGAAGAGATGGACTGATAGACACGCCAGGGCAGCCAATGAACTTCCAAGGAGTAGGCTGAGGAAGATAGCAGGACTCCTAGCAGGGCACTGCTGTATGAGGAAACACCTCCACAACTTAGGAGTAGAGGAAAGTTCCATATATAGGTGTTGCAGCATGACTGACGAAACGTCAGTCCATGTTCTCTTAGAGTGGGCTGTACTACGCAGGCGAATCTTCGGAGTCCCTGTTATGGCCCCTGGAGACACAAGCAGACATCCACTGAAAAAGGTCGAGGCCTTTATTGAAGGGCTCGGTTTCACGGATGCCTAGGTAGCAGGAATGGCACAATGGGCCCGCCAGTGGCCTCAGTGTCGGAACCTTGGCTTGAGTTGTCCAGGACAAGGCTCGCCTGCACATTTAGCAGTAGTAGTAGTAGTATCTACAATTTACGCTTCACATTTTATATTTTTATATTTCAAATCTAACATTTTATATCTCATAGTACACTTTCTACACATGTGTATTTCTCCGCGAAACAAGTGCTTGCACTTATCGCAAGAGTTGCTTATTCACTTCTACCATGTATACTCATCCAAATTTTTGTATTTATGTATTTATTGAGTGAATTAAGTTATTATTATATCATTATTGTGGCGTTGTTGGAGTGTGGAGTTGTTAAGCCATCCTAAGAAGGGGAGTGAGCCCGGACAACTAGTTAACATTTTTGAGGTTTGATATTGAAGATTTTTAAGAGAAAAATCGACTAAAAAACCGTTTTTACGGATTAAAAAGGAAAAAAGGACTTCAATTCCGCCATATCCCATAAGTGACCCTCACAAAAACACGAGGTAATTATTTTCATTCCGATATATTTTTCTCGACGAACTTTTCGTTATAGGTCAGGTGCTCAAGTTCCGAAAAACGTGTTCAGTAATGCTAATTTAATTTTTCTATTCAAGGGTTCCAGGGTTGCTGAGTTACATTCCTGCCGGTGGCCGTTTTTTTTTCCAGTTACTGAGGGGCTCTTCTGAAGTCCTTTCCGGGGAGTTTTCTAATTTGATGAACTTTTTGAACTTTTTCAAGACCCATTATATATTCCGCCCAGATTGCACAGCCATGGCTAACGCCCCCGCAGTGCAAGATCTGAGCTCAACAATAATGATAGCCTTCTACTCCTAGTAACATATTGTACTGTTTTTGTGAATGCTAGCACATTCTGGAATGAATATTATTATTATTATCATGTCAAGTGCCGAAGATAAAACGATGACCGGCTCCAACTCCACTTTTTCTGCATGTCACATCTGTCCCACCTCAATCACAAGGTCCATGTATTTTACAGTTTTCTCGTTCAGTTGTATTTGTCTAGAATATTTTTGTTATTGGGTACAGCAGCATCCATGGGGAGAAGCGTGACCCGTGATTTATGAACGAGTTATGGTAACATAATAAAATTGATCAGGCATCTCTTCGAGCTATAAAATTTGTAAGTTTCGTGGTTGTTGTTCGTTTTCAGAACTTTGTTTATGTTATTGCATTTTCCTCTGTGATTTTATTTCGACTATGATGGAAAGTAAATTTGCATTAGGTGCAAAATATCATTTATTTGATGATATCGACGACGAGAGCGATAGTGACGACGAAGAAGAAATTTCAATGGATTCTCTTGGAAAAAAAAGTTGCGCCACAACGAATGGAAAATTATGTGGAGATTGTATTGAGACGGTTTACACATAAGCAATTCCAACAAAACTTAAGGATAACTATTGAAAAATTTAATATATTTATCCATATTATGGGATTGATCTTGAGTTCTTTCGAAAATTTTGTACCTATTTGTACTCTCTTGTTACAAAAACTACGTCTTATTTCACATTTTTGAAGAGCGCAAACTCGGTAAAATATTACCACGCTCCATACAGCGGTCTAGAAATGTGTACATTGGATCTGTCAAAGTATATCTATGAACGCTGGGAAAGTAGTCACAGAGTAACAAAAATGTAATTTATGAACGATGGTTGTCGAAAAAAAGTGAGAGAAATGTGTACTTTGTAACGTTTATGAACGCACTCGAGGCCGGTAATGCGTCACCCGTCTATCGGTGATAATTGACCTATCGTGGTTTAGTCTAAAATTAAAATTTGATAAAGCCGAATGCGGATTGTATTGTAATGAGGGGTGTATGTGTTTATCAATCCAAATTTGTTGGTCAACTTATAATGGATGATGTTGCAATATTGACTGTGCCTGCATAGGTAATCAATATTAGCTATGGCTGAACATACCGACATCGTATCGTCTCTGTCCTTTGTTGACACCATAGATAAAAAATACTTATAGATGGAAAACTGACCCGAGGAGCCCTCTATTTATACGGGTGGCGCCACTTTGAGAGTCCCGTCAGTAACTCTAGCACAAATCAGATGGTTGTAAACTTCGCTAACAGCCGAAAAAGAAGATTCCTGTAATTTTACAATTTTTAGCGGCATATTCAAATTACTGTAATTTTATTTTTATTGCAAAATGACATTTATGGTCCATTTTTTGATATTTCTTTGAAGTTACTTAACATTTGTTTTTATATTAGAATAATAACAATCGAATAGTTAAGTAAAATTAAATTATATGTCAAAGAATGGACCATATAATGCCTGAAGTGGGAAAAATAAAGCAATAATCATCAAGTTTGAATATTTTATTCAATACAAAAAGTATACAATGGATGAAACGTTTTTTTACATATTTCAATGACAAACATGAAAAAAAAAATAAGTATTAGGAATTCAACAACAATGCTGGAAAGTTCAAAGCTGTATGGAAGAATAACTACTTTTGTCACTTTCCATTTAATAGAACATGTTTTTTCATAAAGATAGAGCTTACCGGGGCACCTTACATTACAGTCTTCCACAATACATATTCTCGACATTGTCTCTTAAAATAAAAGTCCCACTATAAACAATAAAAACCAACTAGGTACGAATACTCAACACACACAAATAAGCAATAGTTATTTACGTAGCTAGTTATGAAAAGTGCAATATTGTTCAATTAGCGTAATATTTGCCAAAACGAGCGCTAGCAGGTTTTGCAAATTACGCAAACAACAACGATTTTTCAAATTAAGTCAAAACAAGTCAGAAATAATTACTTGAAATGTCTTCAGGTAGCGAATCAGACATTCCATTTGAAGTAAGCGAGTCTGCAAATGCTGCAGTGGGTAGTTTAATACCCGAAAAATCAAGAAGTAGATACGCCCTGGCCTTCCAAAAATTTGAAAAATGGTGCGATTTAAAAAATATAAAGAGCATCAACGAAAAGGTACTACTTGCTTATTTTGAAAATTTAAAAACATTAAAGGCGTCGACTTTGTGGACTACATATTCAATGTTGAGATCTGAGCTCACCGTGCGCAAAAATGTCGATATCAAGAAGTACACTATGCTTTTGGCTTGGCTGAAGAGACGGTCAGCAGGATACCATGCAAAAAAATCGGAGATTTTGACGAAGGAGGATGTAGAAAGATTTATAAAAAAGGCTGAAGACGAAATATTTCTATTTACAAAAGTACGACTTAATTTAAGATATGTTTATAATTTATTATTAAATAAATCTGTTCCTTAGGTCGCAATGATAATAGGGATTGCGGGAGCCTGCAGGAAGGCTGAACTGACGTCCCTACGAGAAGAAGACGTATTTGATGAAGGCACCTTTTTTAAAATAACATTTCCAGAAAGCAAAACACACGTTATTCGCGAATTTGTGGTCACTGCTGGAAATATTGCTGGTGTCAATCTTGTTGACCTCATCAAAAAGTATAGAAATATTAGACCTCCTGCTGTATAGCACGACAGATTTTTTGTGCGATATTATAATGGAAAATGTGGCATACAACCCGTGGGCATGAATACCATTGGAAAATTACCAGCAAAGATTGCTCAGTACTTGGGTCTACCTAATGTTAAAGGATATACAGGACATTGTTTCAGACGCTCGTCAGCGTCTCTCCTGGCAGACTCAGGAGCGGACATTCTGGAAATAAAGCGACACGGAGGATGGAAATCCAACAGTGTAGCCGAAGGCTATGTTGAAAGCTCATTAGAAAATAAAAGAAGGATTTCAGAAAACATTCTGGGCCAGGACCCTGGCACACATGTAGATATCACAGCTTCAAATGAAATTAACATTAGACAAGAAGTTCAAGAGAATATTCACCCAGAAAATGGACTAACTTTGAATAACTGTGTCCTCAATAATGTTGTTTTCAATGTTTATACATCTTAATATTTTATTGAATTGGAATAATGAGTTTAAATAATAAAATAATCGTCAGTTTTTACAGTAAAAAATGAATTATTCTTTGAAACTGAAACAGTTACGTGAAGTTTTTACATAACTACTTTTCATAATTTATATAACATAATTTAGTATTAAGGCACTGTATAAATAGAAAGTTTCTCATTATACCTCCAACGTTTGATAAAGCTACTGTGTTAGCGAAACGCGTCACTTTATGTTTAAATTACAATGTAGATTGTTTGATTTCATAACTTACTATGGATCTACATCAAGTAAAAGCCTCATCTATTCAACTTTTCATAACTGTTATATGAAGGTTATGAAAAATGTGACGTTACCTAACGTCAAGGAGTGACGTAAAGTGTCACATTTGAATTAGATAATAGTTATTTATGATATGAGTGTTAAAAGTGAGGTTTTATTTTGTGAGTGAGAACGTTTGTGAAATGAGCGGAGCGAATTGAACAATTTCACGAACAAAATAAAATCACTTTTAACACAAATACCATACAATGTTTTTTGTACAACTTCCCTATTTTGATAATGAAACGAGCGAATTTGCAATGACAATAAATTCAAAATGCATTTTAGTATTCAAATAATCAAAAGATTGTTGTGAATGGCAGACGTTTACATAGCAGCGTGCTAAAAATATTTTTAACACTAGTGTTAAAAGTATTTTTAACACGCTGCTATGTAAACAATCGTTTTTAACATTGTTTGATATCATTAAAAGTGTCACTTTTAATGACAGTTGTACAAAAAATAGTTTTTGAAAACGAAAACTGGGCAAACTCACGATACACGTCGTAAAACGTTGGTCTGTAGTTGTCAAGCAGTTGTCAGGCTAGGATCATAGATAACACGTTAGGATCTCAGCGCTGATATATGTGGAAGAATCTGCAACTGCCAACTACCACTAACGGGGTTACAGTTCTCATTAAATTAGAAATGTCAGTACTGACGGGACTCCCTATGTGGCAGCACCCTCGCGCCTTAAGAGATCCCCTACCCTAGTTGACACCTTTCACACTTGAACGACACGATGTTTGGATGTTTGATTGCGAATTCGAAGCACTGTCACCGCTCCACAATAGATGAGTTTGTGAAGTTGCTCTTGTGCTTCGTAGTCTTAAGCATAGTTCTGCAATAGTAAGTTCACAGCTGCTAGTATGCTGTTAATGCTCTTATTAGTATACATCTTGGATAGTTTTGGTCGGAGTATTGGGTTGGTGCCAATAAATTCCGCTAGTTATTTACAAAGTTGGTTATACTAATTTCTTTTTTATATATGAGCATCAACTACTTAGAATTATTAGCTCATATGGTTATACTAATTATTGGGGGTTTTGTCGCATTTATTGCTAGTTTTCTTGTGTATTCTACGATTCATAAAAATCGTTATTATGTTATCCTCTTCATCAAGAAGGTCAAGAAGGACTTATTCAATTTGTTGCAGCGTCAGACCGGGTAGTAGATTGATTTTAACAATACTTCGACGTTGATCAGCAGCACGTTGTTCTGTGAAATGCTGAAATTCTGGAAAACGTTCAAGGAATGTACGGTGGAGGGCGGATATGTATGTTGTATATCATTTTCCATCAAAGTTATATCAAAGTAGGAGCGCATAATGTATGAGTTCAGCTCGATAGTTCACTTCATACACTTTCCAGCCTTTGTGGTCGTGGATGTGCCAGCTTGCGTCACCCCAGAAACAGCAGAGGCGGGTGTAGGAGAAATGATGTTGTTTTCCTTATGATTATTATTCGCAGTTTTCCTACTCGGTGTCACAATGGGCCTGTCCCTAGTCAAGGAAGAAGGTGAATATTTCGCAAGCGTAACCCAAATTTGAAAATATAACTTACGGTCTCTGACAAAGATGATGAAGAGAACTCTAAAAACACTACTTAAAAATTATTATCAACTTTTTTGCACAAATCGCCTGCCGTTGTAAGGAAAAAATTATAGCTTACAGTGCTACAGTGCGTCCAAAGAGTAATGCATAGTTTAATTCTCAGCTAAATAAAGAGTCAATTTTTTATTTGAATTCACTATGCTTCAAAAAGACGATTAAGGATTAATAGAGTTCAACTGATGACGTTAGTACCAGTTTTTTCTTGATGACCTGAAACCACTTTCGGTATACTATTTGACTTATCACAGGCATGCGGGTATTGAAGGTGTTGAGTTGAGCAGTCAAATGAAGATTATTGTGTTCGTGAAATATAAAGCGTGGGCTGGCATTGCAGTTCGAGACTACTGAATATACATCCTGTGAAGTATATAAGATTCTCTCTTTCCCCGCCGAATTCATTCTCGGATTTCTATTATTCTAATTTGATATTTTTCGCATGAAGTCTTCATTTTTATATTATCAACTACTTCAAGCTAACAGTTTATCATCATCAATTGAAATAATTGGTTTGTATAACAGCCAAATTGATATAGAAGATTCAGCAAATATCGCTGTCAGAAAAATCAAGGAAGAGGTATGAAGCAACGTATCAACACTGGTGCCTAACGTAGACTGCACTGAAGTTAGAGAAGAAACTAGGAGATGTGTTTCATCGCTAACACTTGGTGATGATAAGGCTGTGGGATGATGAAGAAAGGATCGAGGTAAGTGACGTAGTGGAGAGCATAATTAGGGACAGAAAAGGCATTAATATGGCAAGCGAGGTAAAAGTGATAGAAGGGAGGAGATGAGGGAGAGTGTATGTGGGACCGCCGTCCGTCTCGAAGTATTCCAGAAACATACCCCTTGTGGTATTGTAAGAAATAGGCAACGCCTAAAGAGGAGAAGGTATATTTCAACCATTGAAAAGATAAAAGATCTATTTGGGCTAAGACAGTTAAAGTTACTCTTAGGAGACTTCAACCAAGTAAGTGAATGGTCTTTAAGCAACTGTCGCTTGAATGGGCATTTTCAAAAGCTCAAAATAGTAGAGCAAGAAAAATGTAAATTCACACTACTCCGAGGAGACTACTAGATAGAAAAGGGAACCCTCAACTGAAGCCTGCAGATATCCCGAAATTTCTCCGGAAAATATGTCCAAAGGAGCTACTAGTCTCTGAGACTGTCCTCAGGAACTAAGTAGAGGTTACGAGGCACAAAATATGTTTTATATCTCAGTAAATGTAACCCCAATATACATATACTTTGGCAAGTTTATCTGAAACCGTGAAAGGAATGCAGTCGAAACTATCGACATTGCCACATTTAACTATGAAAAAACTGAAGTGCTTACTATGTAGTGATAATAATTAGAAAAGGGTCTTTTTATTATCAACAATATTAAAAATATGATTAAACGTTAATTTTATAATGTACTTGTTTCCTTGGATTTATTCTATTAACATTATTTTTTCAATTAATGAATATTTAAAGATGAACACTTTTCCAAATATGTTATGAGCTTTTTGAAGCGCTGGCAGCGTTGTACGAAAACCATAATGACCACACCCCCGAATTACATAATTGGTGATTTGTATCGACCAGCTGACTTCTTATTGGCAAGCGCGTGCGTGAGATCTTCCCTCTCACTTCGTCAGTTGACTGATATTGATTTATCCAGTGGCGTTATTATTGTCAGTTACCTTTTTATTTTCAGTTTTACTTGGTAAAATAGGTACCGTACGCCATTTGTACGTTTGACAGATGGGCGCCATGTTTTTCCTCGCCTCTTACCGATCCCGTATAGCTTCAGATAAACTTGCCAAACTATACATACATGTTTATCCGCCCTGTATCATACATACATATTGTCATAGCAGCCAGGGGGAAATTCGAAAACACCCTTTGTGATATTGTACAAAAGGGTCTGAACTATACAAATAGCTGGTGTAGGCAAGTGAGTCTTAGCATCAACCTCACTAAAACCATCCTACTAAAACCATCCTGATAGCCTTCACTAAGAAAAGAAAACTCAACCTCAAAACCATAAAACTTGATGGGAACGAGATTGAATGGAGAAAAGAAGTCAAGTATCTATGTTTAACTCTAGACAGTAAACTGCTGTGAAAACAAACACAAAAAGGAGACTACATACAAGGAAAAAATGGCTCCAATGGTGTGCAGAAATCTGGCAGGAAGAAACTGGGGTTGTAACCCAAAAATTCTAAGCTGGATGTACATTACCATAGTGAGACCAATCATCACTTATGGAGCCATTGCGTGGAGTAGTAGAACTAGCCTATTGACGACGGGAGAAAACCTATCCAAAATTCAAAGACTAGCCTGTATATGCATTACAGGAGCAATAAAAACATGCCCAACGGCAGCCATGGAAGTGATTCTCAACCTTACCCCACTACATATGGTGGTGAAAAGCGTTGCAGAGAGAACAAGATACAAACTAAGTAGAGAGGGAATCATCAAAGTGAAAAACCACCTCCTCACTTCTCAGAAATCAGACAACCTGGGACATGCCACAAGACGGTATGATGAAAAAATATAACTTTCCAAAAAAATTCGTTACGAAATTAAGCAACAAGAAAGAATGGGATCCAAATACCATTACCAGACTTGGAAAGAATGCCATTCAATGGTACACAGACGGCTCAAAAGCAATATAAGGAACTGGGATAGGAGTGTTCGGACCAGGAACACTCTGAAAGCTTGTGAAAAACCCCAAGTATCTTTCAAGCGGAAATCCACGCCATAAGAAAGTGCGCCCAGTTCAATATTGATCAAGGATACAGAAGACAAAGGATTATCATAATGTCAGATATTCAAGCAGCCGTTAAAGCACTGAGCGCTTGTGTAATCAGTTCCAAAATGGTGTGGGAATGCCTAGACAATCTTATTGAACTAGGCGAGAACAATATGGTCACCTTACTATGGATTCCAGGACACACTGGAATAGAAGGAAATGAAATAGCAGATGGACTAAAGAGGGGGACTGAAATACCTTCCTGGGGCCTGAACCCTTTTGCGAAATCAGCCCCAATGTAATATTGGAAGAAATAAGTGAAGCCGAGAAAAAGAGAAGATCTGACCATTGGAAAGATCTAGTACGGCTTATACAATGAAAGACTCTTCTGGGTGACTATACAACCTGTTGAGATCAAATGAATGCATACGTCAAAGTAAAACTGCGCTTAGAGTTTTAACAGAGATAATAACGGGACATTGTCGCCTGAATGGGCACCTGAAAAAGCTCAAGATAGTGGAGAAAGAAGAATGCAGATTTTGTCGAATGGAAGAAGAAACCTCCATCCACGTACTTTCCAACTGCACAGCACTCCAGAATCCTAGAGCTCAGCACCAAGGAAATAACTGGATAGAAGAGGGACATTTACCTGCAGACATCCTAAAATTCCTCCAGGAAATAGTACTAAAGGAACTACTAGTTTCTGAGACTCTCCTCAGAAACTGAGTAGAAGTAAGGGGGCACAATAGATCTTTCAGGTCTCAGTGAATGTCAACCCAAAATACACATACATACATACATCATACATTTTTGGAATCAGCACATGATTCATTGAAAAAAAGCTAGTGCTAATTATGTATTTCAATTCAAAAATTATCTTTTTAAAAAGAATTTTATTTTATTTATTACAAGTTTACTGTCAGAGGATTGAACAAAGAATAATAATTTTATAATAGAAAGGTAACTAGTAACGTTGACTTGATAAGATAACCAATTCCTAGGATGACATGTGGGTGTGCTGATGTAGGCAGAAGTGTTGCATGTAACTCCTCCCTCCTAAGTATCGAAAAGTATGGAATTATAACGAAAGATTTCCTCTAACAAAACTCTATCGTTAGAGACCAGCACTGAACCATATACTT
>CAJUYI010004950.1:0-16957 GCA_910591695.1 Galerucella pusilla
AATAAAAAAAATATCAATAAAAAAGGAAATTCCGGTTTTTTTGGACAACCCTATATAAAATAAATGTATAAATTGGCGTCAGTTAATGATAGAATTAATATGAAACTAATATAATATCGAGTAGGTATTCTAGATGATCAAAAAAATATGGGAAGATGAAGAAGTGCCAGAGGAAGGGAATATAGGTCAAAAAATAACAATACATCAAAAGAGTGATCAACAAATATTCAAAAATTACAGGGAAATTACGTAACTCAACACAGTCTTTGAGATAACATCAACAATTATACAAAAGAGATTACAGAGGACAGGTGGTGTAGCAGGAGAGAATTATTGTGGATTTACGAAAGGGAGATCTCCGACAGATGCTATACATAGACTAAATTCTACCAGTTATCAATTTGAAAGAAATGCACTAAGTTAAATTGTACGAATAGAAATTTTCTTAGCTCTTATTTACGTATTGAATATAAACATTTTAAGGTATACAATTTATATATAGAATCATATACCCTTATACCTTAAGGTGTCGGGTTTGCATTTAATTCTCGTATATAAATTTTTCCCATTCTTTCCTGTTTCTTGCCAATGTTCTCGCCTCTTCCCATGATTTACCTCTCTCTCTTAGTATATTACCCACTATTGTATTCCATGTTTGTTTTGGTCTTCCTTTTTTTCTTTTCATTTGTATTTTTGCCTCATATGTCCTTTTAACTTGTCTATTGTTATTCATTCTCTGAATATGTCCCCACCAGCTGAGTTGTCTTTGTTCTATAAATTTTAGTACGGGCTGAACATCTAATTCCTCTCTTATTTTTGTGTTTCTAATTTTGTCCATTCTCGTTGTTCCAAATGTTCTCCGCAAGTATTTCATTTCTGCTGCCTGTATTTTGCTTTTTTGTTTACTTGTCCAAGATTCGCATCCATAAGTTAGAACTGGTCGATATATTGTATTATACACTTTTACTTTTGTCTCTTTGGTGATTTCTTTTTTGTTTAGAAATTTTTGGTTCATGGCATAGTATAGCTTAATTGTTTCCTCTATTCTTTCATTTATCTCTGCATCTTGTTTTCCTGTTTCGTCAAAAGTTATTCCTAAGTATTTGAATTCTTTTACTTATTCTATTTGTACATTATCTATTTTAATTTCTGTGTTGATCTTCTGATTTCCTATTACGAGTATTTTGGTTTTATATTTGTTGATTCTCATGCCTTCTTCTTCCATAACATCTTTCATATATATCTTGAATAATTACAATTATTTTTATGTGTATTCCCTTTTCTTTCAGCTCCTTCCATACTTTTTCCCTAGGTACATTATCAAACTCTTTTTTAGATCTATGAACGCTAGATATGTGTTTCTATTTTCTGAATGTCTCCTCTCTTCTGATTGTTTTATTGTGAATATGTGATCCTGCGTACTTCTTCCTGGTCTAAATCCACTTTGTGCCTCTCAAAGCTGATTTTCTAGAGTTGGTTTAATTCTGTTGCTCATAAGCTGTTCATATATCTTCATAACGGTATACAATTTATTTTATTGTTGAAAATGTTAATACTTCATACAATGCATAAATACCTAGCAGCCAATAGTATTGTTTCTAGAGTTTTCAGAAATATATATTTATAAATAAATATTATCAATATCCGCAGCTGGTGAACAAAGCTAAATACATCTTTTTTCAGCAATAGAAATGCCCACTGAATTTCCCTATAAATTTATTATTATAAAATAACAAATACAAACACCGTCCTAATAATATAAATATTCCTGTTAGTACGCGCATAAATTAAACGCAATCAATATGCACTATGGTATGTTTTTGAAATAATAGAATTGGAATTTTCGATTGAATTCACATTGTAATTTCATTTAGTTGGATGCAGTTGTTCAAATACTGTTGAATTTTTTTTTGAAAGGGAATGTTCCATTAAAAATACAAACGGATTGCGGAATGCTTGTTGTTAACAAATAGTATATTATACACCAAGGTGGTGAAGACTATTATTATTGACCGACCACCAAAATAAGGTGCGAGGCTTATAAATGTTTTCACCACCATGGTGTATATACAATTTTATCCACTATTAGCCAAAAAAGACAAATATTAAAAATAATTCACAAACGCACCACGGGAAGCATTCACCCCATGGAGGTGAAAGAGAGAGGGGAGAATATAACAGTATGAAGAATCATCGACCAAAGTGGCTTCTCAATATGGCTGACTTCTGTTGAAGCGTAAACAAACCAGAGGCGTACATTAAATTATTCAATTAGGGGAAACAAAAAACTGTCATATGCATCTTTTTAAGGTGGTATATGTATATCTCCAAACATTATTGAACAACTCAATATCAACTTAAATTCATACTTACACTCATAAATAACCTTTCTAATACTGAAAATCATAATTTTTTCAACGTGGCTTTTCAATTTGATACATTTCAGTACATTAAGGTATATGCTGACACACGAATTGATGACTAATGTCACTAATGTGGTTTCTCAATATGGCGACTTCCGTCGAAAGTTGGTTAAATCACTACCAATCACTACCACGCTTACCTTCCCTCCTCTCTCTTTTACTTGACATGACATGACATGACATATGACATAATTTACCCCGTCGTCTGACTGACAAGTACACTGTCAGTTTTCGATATATTATGAACGTACTCGTTATGTCATCAGTCATTTTTGGTTGGACGCGAATTTCAAGCTAAAGGCATTTTTATTCGAATAATTTTATCTTGATAGGTAATTTTAAGTAGCAAATATGTTAAAGACAATCTCCCGGGGTATACAAAAGTATGTTGCATAAGTTTTTGTTGAACTACTACCATTCCCTGGATTCTTAAAATATTTGAATTATTGGCGTAGGTTAATAATAGAAAAAATTATTAACTACTAATAGAGAGATTCAACTTGTCAGTTGGCTGGAAGATGCAATAATTGTCAACTTCACAGCTAGTAGTGAAAAAAAATATTTTTGTACTCCATAAAGATGGTGGCAACATTTGAGATTCATAATTATTCAGTAATTTTTTTAAATACAGACATGAAAATTCAGCTATTTTTTGTAAGTAACGGCAGATAAGAATATGATAGTAGATTTAAGGTAACTTGTAGATGTCGCTACTTACAGTTCATTGAATAGAAAAAGACAGCCTTAAATTAATACTTTTTCAGAGAAAGTTCGCTTGAATTCAGCATTATAAATTCTCCGTATTTTTTATCTCCATATAGTTGTAATGTGTTGGAGAGTTTCGTCAGTGGTTTCCTTTTTTCATATTTGAGAATGTGGACTGTATTTCAAAAATGTGAACACTTATCGAAAGTATTTATTACAACAAAACTTCGTAACATTGACAGTGACATAATAGTTATTTACGTAATTAGTGGGATATGGACATTATTAACGCACTTATGTGATTACACGACTCGGCCTACGGCCTCGTCGTGCAAACTTCACATGCGTGCGTTAATAATTCCTATCCCACGTGTTAGGTACAAAATTTTATCTACAGCTGTAGTTTTATTAACAGTACCTATAAAAATATATTATTATATTATTATTATTATTATTATAATTATAAAATTTGAAAAAAATTCAATCCAACGTATTTTTAATAATATTGACTGCAAACATAAGGTACTGTGTAACATATTTTGTGACCATAGCAACAAAGATAAACAAGGCTGTGGAAATAAAATAAATTGGTTATGTCATCAAATTTTCAAAGTGGAATCAACAAAAATCTATAAAAATTGTTCAATCGAAGACAATCTCCTTTCGGAAATTGAAAATGCAGCTTCTAGTGTTATTTTAAATATTTAATTCTGGTATTAGTATGTTTCTAGATTCTTATTATCGCACTAGTGCGATAATGTTTTCAAAAACGCACTAGTGCGGTAATATACGTCATATGACACTGAAAATAGTGTCAAATCGTACCCGTTACATGACAGTTGTAGATAAATTTGATTATGAAAAATATAGACAAGAATTGTTGTCACATGCTCTAGAATGTTCTCAACATCTAACTCTCAACCTATATCTACCCTATGGCGCGCTTTTCTGTCATAACTCGCTTACGTTCGCGGGCTGTTGATTGTCAAGCTCTCTGCGGTAAAGGCCAAGAAAATGTTAAACCAGCGGCGAAACGTAGGTAAAAAGAAAGAAAAAATAGCATAATTTAGATTGCAACATCAGTTTTTGTTGATACCACTGTCAATGGCTCATTTGAACTCTTAGAAAGATCAGAGTATTTTTAACATATTATAATAAAAATAATGCTTGTTAACAACCCAAAAATATCACAATATTATGAATTTCATGAACGGACCTATCTATTATTTAACGTTATTTAGATACAGCAATAAGTTTTTCACGATTTTTCAATAAAATATTGATTGACTGTCAATGAAACATGGAGATTTTTAACATAAACATGTAATCCAGTCCTTATTATTAAACATGAAACTCCTATTCAGAGGGTATATTTGTTAAATTAGTTTATGCTTCACTATTACCACATAAAAATTTATTGTAAATTCGTTAATAATTATGGGGATAATACGGTTATCCCATAAACACGGTGGAAGTATCAAAGCATGAAGCATTTGTTCGGAAAATATAAATATTGATCAAACAGGAGTGATCACTTATGTTAGCAGAGAAAATTGAATGAAAACAGTTGAAGTTGATGCATAAATCAGTGAGAAACTAATTCCTTACAATTTTTATTATTTTCAGCAATAAAGTGGAAAGAGTAAACATCTACTTCTCTCCCTGTTTTACCCAAATCATGAAACTCCGACCGTAAAAACGCCATTGCCTGAACAAGGAAATATCCTCCAGGAAGGGAAATTTAAGGGGATGATATTTAAATTCCTCAAGTGCATGCGGTATCTTTTCAAATATTTTCGGGTGAAAAAGAATGATCTAATTATTTTTTCGCGCCTTCTGATAAACTGTCTGTCGAGGAAGAGCAACCCTAAAATACTACGGCTTCTTATTTTTGTGTGCGGCAAAAAAAAAAACATTAATATCTAATTATGAAACTGTATTATTATTACGTAGTTTATTGGGAAAATATTGTAACTTCAATTATTTCTATCTTCTGTAGGTACGTTCCTTGTGGCATTACTCATTCTTTTTTCTTAAATTTTTTTGGGAATCAAACCACAATAATGTTTTTTATTTATTACTTCGACGTTTTGGTAGCGTTCCAGCAACCGCTGTCATGATTTACTAGTAATGAAATAATTTTTGGCCCCTATCTGACACAACGAAAAAAATATGACAACTAGACAATCAATATTATTTTGAAGTTTAAGACTACAAAACTTTGTTGTCAAATTTTATTAAGGTCCATTCATAGTAGACTACACCTCTGGTAGAATGTGAAATAAAATATTTTATCGCCAACCGTCAGTAAAGCCATCAATAATTATGAGAATTTACCTTCCTTCACTTTATCTGCCGCATTTGCGGCAGGTAAAGTGACATATGGGGCAGGTAAAGTGACATATGCGGCAGGTAAAGTATTTTGAATTTGACATTACTCGAAAATCATCATCTGTCAGTGTCACGCTTCTCCCTATTACGGCTCCATAATAGATTTCTTGCGATTCATTTATAACAAATTATTGTTGGAACTCCTTTGCATGACTTCGGGAATTAACTTTTATGATGCTTCAGGGTGTACCTTCAATTTAAATATAACAAATAATAAGTAGATTTGTTCTATATGTGCTGTTTACTTTGTCATAATAAAATGCAATGAAATATACCTCAGTTTCTTATATTCTGAATTCTGAGCAGTTGTCGATAAAATTTTGTATGCACCACGTCAGTAAAGTGTCTTTATCGGACTTGCCTGTTATTCGCCTCGGTTCGCTCGTCTCATAATTTCAGACTCGTCCGATAAAGAATCACTTTACTGCCTTGGTACATAAATAACTATTATTTTATGACATTCTAACGATATGATAGTCTACTAGAAATGGAATTCAGTGAAGTACACGGTTTTTATTGAGATAGCGCTTTTTTCGCTTATTTTGGAAATGTTAATAAAACGCGTTTGTTGTTACTTTTTTCTGTATGATTATTATTATTTATTATTATTATTTTCAAAATATGTATAACTCAGTTTGGTGATTTTGTGTATTGAAGTGTGTATAGATTAACAACTATTCCAATGATAAATTATAAGAAAACCTGGATAAAAACTTATGATGCTTATAACGCAGGCAGGTAATTGATCATTGGAAATTTCTCTTTCTAACATTGGTTACCAAATTTGACTACATTCGGCTGAAATACTACCTACACATTTATCTGCATTTAGTTGTATTAGCTAGAGCACTTTCTTTGATTTTTCGTCTTTTATTATTGGGCTCTTTCAATTTTATTTTTGTCGAATCCCATTGAATTTGAAAATAAAAAAATCCCAACAATCATAATCATAATAATTTTTAGGGCCTTCCTCCTTTTTCTCACTACTTCCTTCACACTGAAACAGTTTTCTTTCCACCCTTGGGGTTCTCTACCTATTTCTATTTCCCCTTTTGTACATCTATTCATTTGATTTGTACATTTATTTATTCGATTTGTTCCCTTCTAATTTTCAAAGTTTGCCTTTTTTGTTCCTTTTTTTTCTTTATATTGTATTCTAGTTCAAAATTTTCACTTTGTTTGGTTTTTGCCTACAGTGGTACACAGATTTGGTAATAATTTACAAATAGTAGATACTAAGAGTTAACGAAAATGGAGTAATGATGAACACCAAATTAATAAATGGAAAGGAAATTCCATGACAGTCCAAAATAAAACATAAAAGAAGGTAAAGCAAGATAAGAAGCATTAGACATGCAATATCTGGGAATGGCTAAAAAATACTGTTAAATATAAATATAAAGAGAGCTTTAGAAGTACAATCCACACTTAGAGGGGATATTTGTAACGAATAAACAAAAAAAGGGAGAGTAAAAAGAAGTAAGAAGGTGAAGATAAAAAAATAAGAAAACATGCAGAGGAAGATAGATAAAACGGGATGAACCGGAAAGAATAAGCGGAATTGGCAAAAAGTAAAAAACAACAACCATAAAGTGAAAAAAAAAACACAAATAAATGTAAGCGGTTGAAATTTTCTTTTGCTATTCCGCCTCTTCAAAATATCATCGGTCAAAGTGCTGTGAACGGAGAGTGTTTCTTATAAATGCTTTTTTCCCCTATCTTAATTTTTCCGACCCTCTGAACATTTTTAAAATCGACTGTCTTCATTTTAATGAATTCATTTTATATTTTATCATTTACATTTTCTTGATTAGTTATTGATTGTTTTCGGTCTTCACTGAATACTTGTTTGAAAACGGAGAAAAATAACATGAAAATGTAGTGTCGTTCATTTGTGGAAAAGCGGTATTTATAATTTTCCAGCTTGACGTGGTTAGAATTATTTTTTAACCGACGTCTAAACAAGTAACGTATCGCTATATTTGTTGCTTATGTTGGGGCATCACTTTTTATATTATTTTTATTTTTATATAATTCAGTTCTTGAAAAAAAGGCATGGAAAGTCTAAAACTAGATACGATAAAACATGTACCAATTATAAAACTAAAATAATTTTCAGAATATTGCGCACAGAGAGATACTCACAGCCTATTTTACGAAAAACAATCAATGACAAAAAACTTTTACGCTTTTAATTGTACAAAATGTTGGCATATGTGAGCTGGATTCCCTGATTGGTTTTTCAAATGATATTACGATTCTTACACCTAAAAAAAGTCCAGGATTTTGACTATGCAAAATATTCCAAAGTTCTCAGATGAGACGAAAAATGGAAAATACGTATTTGGTTTTTGTCTTGCATATTCAGTCTTGGTATTGGTCTTGTTCTTGGTCACACGAGGATGTATTGATATTTAGTTAGCCTAGACCAGTTCCATGCATAAACAAAATATTGCGTTACCATAGAAACGAACAATAACTCATTAGAAGTGTCAGTGTAAAGCTGGACGTCAAAAAAGTAAACCAGAGTTACGCAATAGATTAAAAGAAAAAAGATGTCCACCGAAATTGTGGCAATCGAAAAATTGGAGTATCGAGCCATCATCAACTACCTGTATTTAAAAGGGTTAAGAGGTAAGCAGATTTACGGAGATATGCTTAATACCCTTGGTGATCAATATCCTCCGTCCTCTCCAAGACCTAAGAAGTTTCGTGTCAAAAAATCTGCTGGAAACGTTCTTGCTTCAGTTTTTTTGGGATTGCCATGTAGTAATGGAGTAATCATGATTGATTTTTTGGATAAGGGTAGAACAATAACCGGAAATTACTATTCGACATTACTGACCACTCTACGGGAAAAAATTAAAGAGATAAGACGCAGAAAGCTATCCAAAGGTGTTTCGTTTTTGCAGGACAACGCCCCTGCATACAAACCTCAGGTTGCCATGCAAAAAATTCGTTATTCAGGGTTTGAATTACTAGAGCACCCCCCTATTCACCAGATTTGGCTCCGTCCGACTATCATCTCTTTCCTCAACTGAAAAAAAGTTTAAAAGGTCGTAAATTTTCTTCCAACGAGAAGGTAATAAAAGCTGTGGAGGTCTGGTTTACAGAACAAAAAGAAAAATTTTCTTTGAAAGGTCTAGAGACGTTGCAGGTTCTCTGTAATAAATGTTTCCAATTAAGAGGAGAATATGTTGAGTAATAAAATATTTTGACATTGATATTTTGTTTGGTCCTATAGTATGCTAAGAATTTTTCAATATACATATAATCTTGGTATTGGTAGATATATACACTCACCGGCACGAAAAACGGAGCAGTTGAATTTTTTTAAACAAACTTCAAATATTAATGCTTTGTAATGTTTTATTATTATAATATCTTACCCACAAATAAAATAACATGTTTAAAATATTTTTTAACAACAATTGCACCTTTATTTGAAGAAAAAAAAAGTGTTCCGAACAATTTAAAAAACAAGAACAAAAAACTTTTTGTAACAATTTAAAAAACCAGAAAGTATATAAATTTCTGATGTGTCATAACGACTTTAAATTATTCAAAACTGAAACGACCTAGTATCCCAAACTTTGGAGCCGCATTATTAATAACGGGTGTTGCCCCCACGTGCTCGTATTAATGCCTGTATCCTTCTTGGCATGCCTAAAATCAAGTGCCGAATGTCCGCTTGTGGAATAAGTTCCCATTCCTCTAAAAGAGCTTGTCGCAGCTGATTTAAAGTTATCAAAGGAGCAGGAACACGACTTCGCATTCTTCGCCCAAGCATGTCCCAAACATGTTCTATGGGGTTGGTATCTGGGATCGTTAAGTGATTCTCGCAGTATGAGGTCTTGCGTTATCATGCATAAGATGAAAGTCATTTTCAATAAAATCAACATAAGGGACAACAAAATCTTGGAGAACGTCCTCAATGTACCTGGCAGCAGTTAAGGAGCCTCTCGGAAGGATGTACAATTCTGTGTGTGCCTCCAGAGAAATTCCGGCCCACACCATAACGGATCCCCCTTGATATCCTACCCTAGGGCTGAAGGTACATTTAGTAAAACGCTCGTGTGGCCTTCGCCATACTCTCTCACGGCCATCTGGAGACCGTAAGCTAAATCTGGACTCGTCAGTAAATAAAACGTGCCCCCATTCATTTTCACCCCGGTGTTCATGAATTCTGACGAACTGAAGTCATGCAACACGATGATGCCTAAGACGTTCTGGGCCTGTCGCAGGTCTACGACTGGTTAGGTTGGCTTCCCCGAGTCTTCGCCTAACTGTCAGCTCGCTTACATTAGTTTGCCGGACGTACTGAAGTTGATTTCTGATTTCAATAGCTGTTGCATGACGATTTCGTATACTTTGTAAGGTGATAAAACGATCATCACGAGCGCTAGTTCTTTGAGGACCAGTTTCAGGTCGTCTATTGTAAGCTCCAGTTTCCAAAAAACGTGTAAAAATACGGTGCACAGTGCTATTGAATACATTATACTTTCGGGCAACATATCGTTCACTCCTCCCATCTTGAAGCAACGCAACAATAGCAGCCGCTGTTTCGGGATTAACAGACATATTTTTTAGATTAAATAAATGTATCACTATAGATTAAATAAACGCAGTACAAATTTAACACGTATCTGTCACGTTGGATCTGTCACATTTCCCAAAATCATGGCAAACTATGCACTTGCACTTTACGGCCAAGTAATAAGATCTATAGGGTTTACTATTTTAACTCAAATAAACTTTTCTACTTCAAATAAAGATTCAATTGTTGTTAAAAAATATTTTAAACATGTTATTTTATTTGTGTGTAAGATATAATAATAAAACATCACAAAGCATTAAAATTTGAAGTTTGTTTAAAAAAATTCAACTGCTCCGTTTTTCGTGCCGGTGAGTGTATATATATTTTTTTTTATTTTAGCTTAACGTGCCTCGACAGCGCTGGTCATTGGCACAGAAAAAATAAATACAGATATTCACATAATTATTACAAATATTCAAATTAGATTTTACAGTATAGGTTAGTAGCTTTTAGGAACTGTAAGACTTTCTTGATTTCGGTAGGTAGGGCATTTCCTTGAGGTTGGGCCTAAGATCAAGTTGTTAATATATAGCAGAAAATAATTTGCAGTCTGTCAGTATGTGCTTAACGGTCACAATACCATTACAGCTATGGCAAACGGGACGATTTCCTGAAGACATCAGATATCCGTGTGAGAGTTTGGTATGACTGATTCGGACTCTTCTGATTATAGTAGCCTCTCTCCGGGTTAGGAAGTTAAGGGAGAGAGGAGAAGTGGATGGATGGATATCATGAACTGCTGTCGTGCTATTGCGCCACAGGTGTTACCAAGAATCTTGTGTAACGTTTTTGAAGTGGATCTTTAGGTCGGTTGCGAGTTGGACAATGTGTGTTGGGTCGTTATTAGTGGTAGCATCTTTCGCGTGGCGGTCCGCAGTTTCGTTACCATCAATGTCGATGTGAGATGGAAGCCAGATGAGATAGACTGTTATATCTTGAGCAACGAGAGTTTGATAGATGTCGTGTATATTCTGGACAATTGGGTGGTCAGTGAAGATTGTATTGATGGACTGAATGGAGGAAAGGGAGTTAGTGCATATTGCAATATTTTTGTGGGGTAGGTGGATGCTTTTGAAAGCTTGAAAAATGCTTTGTAGCTCGCCTGTGTGAACGCTACACACTATAGGTAAGGTGAAGGAGCTTATGAGTTCATGCTCCGTGGAAACTGCACAACCAACATCGGAGTCAGTTTTGGAAGCGTCTGTTTGAAGTATTAAATCATACGGTTTTTTTGTAGTAATTCTAGGATTGCTTCCTTTATAAGTGCAGTAGGAGATTCATGCTTATTATAAATGGTAAGTGAGGTATCGATTGTAGGGATATTTTTGGCCCAAGGTGGTAAATATTGCTAGTCTAAGAATGGTCTGCATGACCAAGACCAATTCTGCTCATCACTACCAGAATTAGCGAGCAAATGGTCGTTTGAACTACCTATGCCTGACTACAGTTTCCTGTAATATTGTCGTTAATTAATAAAGAGCATTTCCAATAGATATCGCATCTAATTGCAAACCAAAATGGATGGCGTTAAATATCTTGTAGATATGCCAAATGCGTTTCAATTTGAAGTGTACTTCAATAACCGTCGGTGCCTATAGCCCGGGAAGTAGTTGTTGCTACTTAGTTGAGCGGTCACTGTCACTTGAAAAATATTTTCTTAAAATTATAAGGCGTTAGAATAATCATTATTTTGCGATATCTATTGTATTCAATAAATTTCTCATATTTGTACGTTACAGTCAATGAAGTATGTGATTTTGACAATAAAAATAAAATCAATGATAATGTCTTTATAATACGTCGGGATATGAAATGTGTTACTACAAATGGTAGTATAGTTTAGTAAGTTTCACATTGTATTTGAAAAATTCAATTAAAAATTTCATCCATCATCAGATATTTGAACGAATTAATGATTCCAGTTATTCAAGAAAAGCCAATTATACAAATGGTTTAATAAAATCTCGATCTAAAGAAAAGCAAATCTAAAAATTATGCTGTGAAAAATTCAATTACGAAATTAAATTAATTTTCAGCCTTTTAATTATAGACGTCGAAATGGCGTACAAGTGTTAGAAAAAGAGTGGAAATCGGGGCGGCCCTCATTGGATCTTCTGGATAGATAAAGATGCCAGATTAACAGAATTGAACAGGGATGGGCTTCTTCTTCAGTTATATAAAAACAATATTTATAACAAAACTGATTTCATTCATAGTGTCTACAAAACTGCTAAATAATCTGCACTAGGTCACTTCTAAAATTAAACTTTAAATTCTGAACCCTAAAATATTATTATTTGCCAATAAGTCTTATAGGATTTTGACGATAAAAAGATGATGATGTCATTTTTAATTACATTCCTGCTTATCAGAATAAATATCAATTCACCAACCATAAATACAATAATTATCCTCAACAGCCAGGGCAATTTACAGCGAACGGTTTGGCAAAACTTCAAGACGTTGTCAGAACAAACTGATGAAATTCCCCAGTTTGTTTTGACGTTTATTGACATTCGATCATCAGTCTAATATTCAGTTTTTTGGTGCTTTTAAATTCATTGTTTCTTTAATATTGAAAAAACAGTTATTTTCAAAACTAATTATTTAGACAAATCTGCAGTGTGTAGTTAACAAAATGCCGAAGCAGGTGAAAAGTAAATGTCAAGAGATGGTAACATCTTTGTTAAGCTATTTTGAACGAGAATGCTGAAATGGGGGCCCGCTTCTCCTGCTTACTGCTGTAAGAGACGTAATAGCATCCGCTATTTGTATTTATTATTATTAAGAACTGTCAATCTAACATCAGATTGACTTTTCTAGTTTTCCTTAAGTAAAGAAAAAATCTACAGCTTGGCAACATCACAATATTTTGTTTTGCAACGTCATCGTCTTTTTATCGTAAATAAACTATATTATACATTATACATCGCAAGCTCTACAGTAGTGATTATATGAGTAGTTTTTAAATTCAAGAAGGTAGTTTCAAATAACAGAGGGTTTAATGAAAAGAAATGACGTTCCGGGTTTGACCATACAAAATTGTACAAATTTCACCAGCAGCTATAATTGTGAATAAAATTATTTAACAGTTTAGAGATGGGATACTTTAGTGTTATTTTTATTTCACTAACCATCGCTAATTTACTTGTATTCTTTAAATTTGTGCAGTTGTAAAAAAAGTAAAGTGTGCAGCATGTTGGGAAAGTACTATTCCCACTTTTTGCACAATATAGGTAATATTTGTTAATTGCCATTTAAAAATATATATGTTAAATCTTTGATCGTGGAGAAAGTATAATATGCTACTCGGTTAGAATAAAGATTCGTGACGCTCGTTGTTCCTCATTATCGGCTCGTGCTTTCTTCTTGAATGATAAGTGATAACATCAATCAAGTTCCAGTTAAATACAAAAGTTTTTCGCTTCGACTCTAGACCTTAAGTCCGGTCCATATTTACAGAAACGAGAAATTAAGAAATGACTCCAATTAATTCTTGATTGTGTACTTCTCAGAAAAATATTAAAATTTAAAATTTAACGATTCACAACCTTACTGAATTTAATACGAGCCGGAGAAAGTCAGGAAGTGAATCCTGTTAATATAGAGCGTGAGTCCTGTAAATGTTTCGACGTTATTTTTCAAAGTAAAATGATATATTTATGTACCTAAACCAAGTCAAATGAAAGATCAGCTGACCCTGATAAATACATTCTGGACTGAGGTTATACAGGGTGTTTTCAAATGACACTTACAACGTTTGCATGTAGATTCCTTTCGTAAAATTGGACAAAATAATATAAGGATTAAGGGGTCCAGCACATTTACTTTTCGAAATACAGGGTGTTTAAGTTTTAAGATATTAAATATTCCAATTCGATAACTTTAAAATGGATGAGTAAATTGATTTGACATTTGGCAGTTGTTTTTGAATGTAATAGGGCATATTTTTATGGAAAAATAAAAAGAATCCATGCAGCTGTTTCATAAATTAGTTCCTGTTGCATATTCCAACCATAAGTACATGGTAGTTTATGAAAAAAATACAAGAAACATTTTTAAATTATTCAAAAAAGTGATCTTGCAGACTTCAGAAATCATAAAATAAATATCTTGAGAACTACAAATTTTTTGATATGTAAAGGATATTCGTTTTTTACATGAAATTCATTGAGAAATGCAAAATTTAATAAAAATTGCTTCAAATGTCAGTGGCGTAAAAAATGGGAGGGGAAAGGTAACATATTCTTCTAAATCTACACCACTGGATAAAAAATTGGAAAATATTTTCCCATTAAAATATGCCCTTTCACATTCAAAAACAACCTGCCAAATGTCAAATCAATTTATTCATCCATTCTAAAGTTATCGAATTAATAAAACATTTAATACCCTGTATTTCGTAAAGTAAATGTGCTGGACCCCTTTATCCTCAAATCATTTTGCCCAATTTCACGGGAGGAATCTACATGCAAACGTTGTAAGTGTCATTTGAAAACACCCTGTACCTAGTACCACTACACAGAAACTATTTTCAGTCTCTGAAGAAGATAACTTGGTTACCGAAACGTTAGTGAGATGGTGTTACAGGAACGGTTAACCACGTCCTATTTTATTATGAATATTTTTTGAACGAAATAAATTATTCTTAAAACAACATTCGACGTATCTAAACTCTATTATAATCAGAACTGGATATTTTGCAACATTTTTGAAACTCACTGTATATTTCCGTTCAGTATTTGGGTATATTAACATGTTCACTTCGGCGCATTAGCTGACAGACCAATAATATAATTTTGCTCATTATCAAAAGCTTTACTCTTATTATTGTATTATTTCCGGATTAATTGAAATTGTTAAATCTAATTATAATTTTCGTTATCTAATGTACATAGCTGTTGTGGCTGCTGCTAGCTATAAAATATTTATTGAGGATAACTAGTTTTTGTGTTACTTTTATCCTGACAATTCTAATTTTCTGACACTTTTTAGTGTATTATTTTTTTTCCCATTTCAACGTAAATTTTTCACTCCGAAAGTTGAGCTGCTTTTATGCAAAACACGTTATGAATAAAAGGAGTACTTTTTAGTATCTACTTTTCTAGTATCAAAGTGTGTTAGTTTCAGTTTCACAATTGAATTAAAATACATCCTGTCTTAAGCCCTTAATTTCCCACGAATTTTAATATAGACACATTAGACGTTCTCATGAAATACAAAACAAAAAAACCTTTTTAATAAAAAAGAAATTCGAATAATTATTTTACTATTGCTCTAACCTCCCAGCAATTAAAAGTGTCATCTTGTTGCATCCTACATCCTCTACGAGAACACATAAGGGTCATAGTTGCATACCTCGCGAACCCCTCGATATATTTTTTGCAGCCATTTTGATTTACCTGGGGTTTTTTGTCACCGGATTAGAAACACTAGAGTAACTTAACACTCTATTTGTTTAAGAAGGGTCATTTTTAATTTTAATTAGAATTTAAAAAAAAGTGACCCTTTTGTTGGATTGCAGTATAATAGGTGACCATTTTTATAGTTTTTGTCCTTGCGTGAAGGTAAAAGCTTTTGTTGTAGCACCGTGTTGGTATATTGTGGTTAACGAACATTTTCAAGCTTAAAATACAGATTTCTATGAATAAATTTGCGGCTGTTCACAAATATTGGATTTATATCAATAGTATATCAACTATGGAGGATGGTTAAGATGGTTTAATTTTTATTTAACCAAAAATGTTACTCCTTAATCTTGGATATCCCTGCGTGTACAAAATATAGATACCGCTTCGCTGATTTTTTTCCATGCTGCTTCATTATCTAAGAGTGTGAATTTCAAATTTCAGCTTCAAATTCACATTATTTTGGATTCTACGATTTTTCGAATCCTCAAAATCTTTTTGAATATCAAATACTGTTGAAAATTCAGATATTATGAAAATTTGTATTACTTTTTTGATAAAGTATTATTTAAGGATCCGACAACCGTTTATACGGTGTGACCCATTTTGTTTGGAAGCACCCCTGTAAAATCCGCATTTATCAATCGATTTTGATTTAATTTTTTTTGATAGATTCAGTATCAACAGTATTTTGGCACAAATTTCAATAGCTTAATTACTATTTTCAAGGCCCTCTATGATAATTTCTCTTTGCCAAAAAAGACAAAAGTACATTAGGGATTTTTTTTCCTCGAATATAACTATATAGCTACCACTGGATTCGTAATCATCACTAATGTAAACAACCAAAATTTTATAAAAAACTTTTTATTAACGACAAATTTATTACAACATGAATTTGGAAATAGGGGTATTTTCATTAATTTTTTACGTAGAATTAAGACAAATTTTTGAAATGGCAACATAGTGAACAAAAACTAGGACTCAAACATATTGCACAGTGAAAACTCGAAGCCGACAACTTAACCCGTTCTGGGCAATTTTTTTTAAATACGTTTGGTCACTGCTCCAGTCTCAATAAATACTTTTTCCTCCTACCCCTATAGAAAGTACACACTTTCCTCCCTCAAATCAGGGAGGAAACTCATATTTTTTCTCCCTAGGGAGGAAAAGTATTTTTTCTCCCCCTCATTTCAAGTAAGTTGTAAACGATGAAATTTGTGGATTCATTATATTCATATTGTTTCCATAATTTCTAGAACATCATGTATATCCTGTTTTTTGGTAAAAATCAAACATCAATGTTACTTCAACGTAGTTCTTCAATACAAATTTCAATCTCAGAAATCTTAGTTATACGTTTTTTGAGTTCAGAATAAGAAAAGCATAGTATGTTGTGGCTCACTGACAGTAAACACGGCGATTGATTTTTG
>CAJUYI010004951.1:0-16953 GCA_910591695.1 Galerucella pusilla
AGTTGTACAAAACAAACAACAAACAGCTCCAGTATTCTTGTCTCGTTAAAACAAATAAAGGAAACAATGTTGGAAGAAATAAGGTTGAAATCCTTCACAAACTGGTCATTATTGTTTGAAAGAGATATTTACGGAGTCTGACTGTGATCAATATTTCTTTAATTACTCTTCCCTCTTTTTATTCCGATCACCTCTCAGTTTCTCATTCTTTAAGAAGGGTGCAGCATCTATCATCTCCTACAACTTTGCTACCAATAAATGCTACGCACTTTTCATGTAATCCACTTCATAGTCTGAGTTTGAAATATTACAGTTCCTCACTTAAATAAATTGGTAGTGAAAAAAGCCAATTTGAAAAGGATTTCTAGAAGCTACGTATCAATTTATTAGAATTTTATCATCCAAGAGCAAAAAAGGAAAAAAAAGTGATACTAATCTGCACTATACTGATGAGGACAGGACATCACAACGTTTATCAGGTGTTTTAGTAACATATTGGTTGAGAAAAATATAAATTACAATATTTTTTAGGCTAGCAGCCATTAAAAAATATATATATTTCATCAAAGGTCAGCTGGATAAAGCACCAAATGGCTGTATCGGAAATCTAAACAATATGCAATTTAAACAATACAGCAATAAAATTGTTTGTCTGTTTGTTACGTTTTAAAAGAATATACTTCTGGTATTATCCTTAAAAACATGGACCACATACATTCAATTGAAGCTGTGGTTGATAATATAAATATCAATAATCCTCATGCTCAAGCCATTAAGGATCACCCTGGGCGACCCTGGGAAGCTGGCGCCGAAAAAATATTTGGCAATGACCAGGAAAAACCCACGTTTAACAGTAGGATTTCTGACTCGCCACTGTCAACTAAGGAACGCCTCCATACTATGGGGCTAGTGGACACACCTCTATGCAGGATGTGTGAACAGGAAGATGAAACTGTCAGGCATGTCTTATGCGAGTTATGCGAGGAGCTATCGTCAATAAGAGAGTGTGTGTTCGGTGAGTCTTGGGCTACAACCTGCCGATATAAAGGAGATGTCTCCTAGTGACCTGTCCACATGAATGACAGGATGGACGATGACCTTGGAGGACAACTTCTCGGGAGGATTACAAAATGGGTCACATGTGGCCTAAGTGGTTAAATTCTGAATAATTTTTACTTCAAATCGCGATCATATTGGTACTAAGCTAGATTTATTCTATAATTTTTAATATTAATAGCTACACAAATAAAATAAGACAGAATATTCATTTTCCTAAATGCCCCAACGAATTAAAAACTTATTGGCTGTTTAAAAACGATTCAATATACCTTTGAATGTCTATTTTCTAAGACCTTCAAGTAAACACCAATTACATTTTCCTATTTTATATGCAAAAAATTTTGATTCAGGTGCAATCTTTCTCACTTTACAGCTACATTATAATTGATTAATTCTCCAGTCACGTTTCCACTGGATCTAAGTGCATCAGATATTTTGTAAACGAATGGATTTTGAAATGTTGTTATTTCAAATTGCTGCTTAAAGTAGTTTATTTCCGAAAACACTTTATTTCTGAATAGAATTTCATTTAAAGTTACATTTTGCAAATTGAGCAGCATGAAAGTTTAAAACGTGGATTCCGGAGAAGTAAAATTCCTGTTGCAATCATAGGTATATTATTTAAACGAGATTTTAAATACATTCATTTTATTTAATGATAAAATGAAACAAATACTTTTATAGCGAATATTTTTGTGTGATAATTGGGTCATTCAAAACCATATTCTTCACCTCGCTATAGACTGATAATTATAATATATAGACTTTAATTACTTAGACTTTATTTGAACGCGAAAATGCTTTCATTTTAAATGCATCGCTGTCGTATCCCTACTCTATTCATGGTGCTCTTTAAAGTGGAATCAATAAAAGCGAGAACGTTTTTTAACTTGAATGTACCTACAAAGCAGTTTCAGAATTGAGATATACTGTCAGTGACAATAAAGGGAAAATACATTTTTCATTATGGAATTTTGAAAGAATTCATGTCACTGCGCTTAAAGTTGATAATCTAGAAGACAAGCTATTTATCAAAGTTTTCGAGACAAAGCTCTATATATAGATTCATTAAAAGGAAAGAAGGTTGTATTGTTATAATGAAAATTAGCATAACAATGTGCTTTAATAATAGTTATGCTGATGATGTTTGATGGGAATACTATTAAAGTAGAGTCAATGGATGAATTCAAAGCAATTTTGAGAGATGTTTTGACTGGTATAAAGGAAAAACTTAGACCGGCATCCACTTACAAAAAAAAAGATATTACATCAAAGCTGTCAGTTAAATGAAGTGCCAAATAAGGTTAGGGGAATTTAAAATCATATCTTATACAGGGTGTCCCACGACGTTTTGACAGTCCATTTTCTCGAAAACTGTTCATATGACATGTATGAAATTTGGCAGATATAAACAGTCGAAACTGATGCTTATATTTATTATAAAATGACTTCCGTTCCTCCTGTCATTTCGGGTCACGTGACCCAAACATAATTTTTTTTAATGGGACAACCGGTATAATATTACAATTTTGGATATATCATTCAAAAAAAAATTCAACGATACCACACTTTTCATCACTGTATTGTGCAGTAATGATAATAGGCTATTTATTTTTATTAAATTTATTAAAGCGATATTTTGCACTCAAAAATTTTGGTGGCTGTGAAACAATAGTATCAACAACACAGGTTGTCATTCATTATTGTTAGATGAATTTTATTCAAGAACTGTCATTTCATTATTAGTCATATTCTTGTGAAGACACTGTAATAATAAATAAATAATGCCTTCAATTTTTACATACGATGAATATGTTGACATGCTACTCATTTATGGAGAATGTGGAAAAAACAAAACTCATGCTCAAAGTTAAATGCAAAGAGTATTAAAAAATCACAAATACCATCCTTATAAAATACATTTAACTCAAGGTTTAGTTCCTGCAGATCCGGAAAGTAGAATAAATTTTATTTCTGAAATGCTAGGACACATTAATGATGACCCTTCTTTTTAAGAAAAAATATTATGGAGTGATGAAAGTAGATTTCATAACAATGGTATTGTTAATCGCCAAAATTGTCATTATTGGTCGCAGGAGAATCCAAAGTGGATGCGCGAAACCAATTTTCAAACAATATGGGGAATCAATGTTTATTCAACGGTCGGTTGATTGGTCCCTATTTTTATAAAGGAACATCAACGGGGCAAAGATACTTAGATTTTCTTCAAAATACTCTACCAGAATTACTGGAAGATATTCTCTTACATGAAAGGCAGACAATGTGGTGGCAGCAAGATGGAGCATCTCCTCACTTTTTTGGGCCAGTTAAAGAATATCTTAACAACACATTTCCTGAAAAATGGATTGGTCGGAATGGTGCGATTCTGTGGCCACCCCGTTCTCCGGATATCACACCCTTAGATTTCTTTCTCTGGGGTCACTTAAAAGGTCTAGTTTATGTCACACCCCCGATTGATTTAGGTGATTTAAAGGATAAAATAAGACCGACATGTCGGACCGTAACACCCGCAATGATTACAGCATCACTTACAAGAAATCATTTAACAAGGTTTGAACATTGTGTCATTGTACAATGTCAAAAATTGAACAATATCTTTAATTACATGTACTTTTTAATTCCCCATGTTACGTTTTTTAATAAAATAATTTATACAGATGTTCATTTAATTGCCCCTATTATCATCACTGCACAATACAGTGATGACAAGTGTGGTATCGTTGAATTTGTTTTTGAATGATATAACCAAAATTGTAATATTATACCGGTTGTCCCATTTAAAAAAATTATGTTGGGGTCACGTGACCCGAAATGACAGGAAAAAGGGAAGTCATTTTATAATAAATATAAGCATCAGTTTCGACTGTTTATATCTGCCAAATTTCATACATGTCATATGAACAGTTTTCGAGAAATTGGACTGTCAAAACGTCGTGGGACACCCTGTATCTGTAGACAGGAGAGTTCGTGGACACTCCGTATATTTGTCAAATAAAACTAGAGTAATTTTGCTTCTTTACTTACATTTTATATTTTAATATTCCTTTATAACGATCCCTTTAAAATAAAAGGTAATTTTCTCTAAACTTCATTTAACTCATCCGCCCAGCTCATTTAGTAAATCTCTTAACATTTTATTTTAAATTCCTCAGGCACTGGGGTACGGGGATATTAAGTTATGTCAACATAATAAATTACCAACGTTAAGACCAGGACTATCTTCAAAGATAATGGAATGAAATAAATATAAAGATTGCTTTTTGAAAGACTCCTTAAAAAAAGATTGGTTACAATAATGGCATCTACTCTGTACTGTATAGGGTGTACAGCGTTAGCTGTATCTATCTAACCAATAAGTTGAACATGTATTTTGGCTAGAAAAACGGTAAAGCCATACATACGTACCTGGTGTGAAGACTTGAATGTCCCTATTGCAGAGTGCATGAGCCAAAAGCACTTAAAACCTCATTAGGTGTTTATCCACCACACATGATAATGGAAGGAGCAAGGAAGAGGAATTAAGGCTACAAAGGAAAAGACCAAGTGGACAGACGCTTACCCATGCTGAGGATATCTCAAATCTGATTCTGTATAGTTAATTCAAGAATTTTGTGTCTCTACTCCATTTCCAACCTTCTGCTTTATTTTATGGAGGTAATATCTTGAGTCGATAAAGGCCCAGTCCAACTCTTGCATATTCTCGTTTTTCAGGGAAATGAAATTGCTGATTACCTGAAATTTCATAATTTTTCAAGAGCTATTTTCATCGGGTATTAAGAACGTCAAGAATTATAAAGGCTCCCGAGTAACTCGTAGAATGGGAAGAATTTACTGAGAAGTAAAGCCGATTATTATAGAAGATTTGAATTCCATTTCGTTTCTTAGAATGTACCTACTGAATAATTTCCGAGCCGTTCCATCTGCTAACAATTATAAAAGAATTTACACAGCCATGAATTTCGAGTTTGAAAAAAGTCAGTTATGATGGATATTTTTTTTCACAGACCAAAACTTGGGAAATATTTGAAGCAGAAGCGTTTGAAGATTATCTCGAACTTTTATTCATTATCGAAGCTGCAATAGATGACTAGACATGTGTCATTTACAAGTGATTCGAAGAATTCATGCATGTAGACATGGATTCATGAAAATAAATCGAATAAATCGATGCAGCATCTTCAACTGACTTGAATCTTCAAAGTTCCACTCACTTTACTCTTTTGGTTTTCTTTCAGCGTAGCTTCGATTCTTTCGAGTGAATCATTGATTGGGTTTGTTGTCAGCTGTCATCTAAAGGTTTTCCTTCAACATAAATTGATATTATTAGGTTAAATTTTGGACAACAAACTGTGTATATATGATTTTCTAATTGAAGATATAACGTTAAATACCGAAGAAATTTTTAAACACTGAATTATTCGTTACGTTTAAGATCCAACTTAATTAAAAATCCGTATCCTTCCATCATTAATTACCTTAAATTGATGCAAAACTTTTTAAAAGCTTCTAGAGAAAATTCTGCTGGCAAAAATTCCCATAAAATGAACGTAATATATCATATCCTTGGAAAGTAAAGGATATATTTTATAGTAAACTTGAAAATTCATCATTTTCCTAATTGAATTCATCATAAATTCATCTATTTATTAAACAGTTGCGAACTTTCTCGATAAAATATGAGTGCCTTGAAGATATCCAGCAATTCGTTTAGTCAAAGTCAAATGAACAAATTTATACCGAGCTCAGAATTCTAACGAGATACTTTCTTAGCTGATACTTATAAATATACAAATTAAGTTTTAATTCGAAAATTTATCGTTAATTTATTCAGAATTCTGCCTAGCTCACATTTAAATCGGCCAATAATTATTATTCCGTATAGCAACTAGCAAAATGGAATTCTAAGAGGACTGAACTGTTGTATAACAGTCGAATAGCGTTGTTTTAAGGACTGTTTGTTTTTATCAAGCCTTTTGTTGCGATAATTTTGTTTTTTAAAGAAAATTGTTGTATTAAATGATTCTATAGTAACCTTATTACAACATAATATGCTATAACGCATTATACGATCATTTCTTTTAAAATGATATAATACCTTATAAGCAAGTTTATAAAATATCAAAAATATCATTTTATAAGACTTTTATAAGTACCTATTGTATAGGAGTTCTATAATATACTATATAAGTAATTAACAGCTACAACATTATAAAATAGTTACTTAAGCTTGTCTTATTAAAGCTGTATAATGTTGTATAATAAATATTGTATAGCATTCAATTGCGTTGCATTATAAAACACTTTTTAGTTGTATAGTGCCTAAATATTCTTCGTTATAAAACAGTTATCGTATACCGTTCCATTTTACAATAAAATTTTGCTTAAGGCATTTCTTTTGGATAAAATTGTTTGTATTATAAATCGCCATATTTAAATAAGCAGTTCTTGTACCGTTATCACCGCCATTATGAGCAATTTAGTTGGAAACATGAAAATATATTGAAAAATGTGACTTTATCATTATTTAGAAAATTATATTGTGAAAGAATGTCCATAGGAAGTAATAAACTATTAAAATCATAAAAAAAAGTATTCTAGGATATTCTATTTTATTATTTTTCTTAAGTATCTACTTGAAACTCAACCAGAATTGAAGCGCTTCATTTTCTTGCCAAATATATACCTTTAATCTATCAGTAAAATTTGCGGCACATCAAAATTTGTGCTATTTAACCATCCAAATGAAATTATAATTTTTACTATCGATGTTCGCCCAAGCGGCCCAAGTCGTTTTGATAAGTCTCCATTTCTACAAATGAAATGTATGATGCACGTTCAAATTGAAATATAATTTATCTCTGATATTCTTCACTAAAAAATGAAATGCTTTTATAAACTGCTAAATGACGAAATGTTTCCATTGTGCTCGAAATAACAGCATTATAAAAAAATATATTGCATTATACAACCATTTTTTGAGACCTTCATAATGCCGCTTCAATCCCATTTTATAGATGTGACTACATGACACACTCTCAAATCATTTCATACTAGCTGTATAAATGATTATAAAACAGTCGATTAAGAGTTGTAAAAATGTGTATTAAACAGTCATATAAGAGTTGTATAAACTTTTAATAGAACTGTTATACAACCAAACAGTTGTATAAAAATGGGTCCTTTTTAGTTGTATAAGGATCATTTAATTGTTTTGTAGACCGTTATAAGAATTTTAGTATCCTATAAGATATATCTTATAGCTCTTTATACAAACCTTATGGAATTTAAATTGCTACTGGGGATAGCCATCCTATGAGTGGAAGAGACAAAGCTATGGAACAATAGAGAAAAGTGGGGGTTTCGTGGGAGGAAAGTATGCTCTTCTCTCTTGGACAAATATTATTTCAAATCATATGGTGCTTACTGTTGCTCCTATATGGGATTTCACCTATGGAAGATAGAGAATAATCCTAATTAAAGGCTCTGTATGTAGTTCTGGAAAAAATAGGTCACGCCTGCCTCTTACCAAAAAAGTGATCCCGACCACTGGGAAGTTACTGCAAAAATTTAGATTATAATTTCCCCAATTCTAGGGAACGTTCAAGGGTTTATTAAAATCGAATGGTTATTTTTGTCGAAAATTTTGCTGCGCTCTAGCATACTACGTTGGAGATATAAGTATATTCGCGATAAACGAAAGTAGTCATGATTCCTCGCCTCTTACCTATGCCGCGTAGCTTCAGATAGGTTTGCTAAACTATTAATAATATATTGATATGGTACAAAATAGTGGACTAGCATACGAATTACGTGAAATTTACAAGTTATCCGGGCTGTTTCTGTCAAAATAGTAGAACAAATTACCTCATAATTCGTTTCGTTCATTTCCGCAAGGAATGCGGTCTTAAATACGTCATAAATTCCTAGTGGAAATAACCCATCCTCGCCATATCTGAGGTACATTATTCTTGAATTTGCTGACGTAACATAAAGATGAGTAAATAATAGAAAAATGCATATTTCAATTCTACTACATTTTTGTTATCTGAAAGACGAGGTGTTCCAGTTAAAGAATTACCTCATAAATTTTCAATCTCCGTAAAAATTTCCATTACAAGCGGTCAGAGAAAAACTTGCTACTGAATCTTTGAAATAAATCTCTTGTTCTTGGTGATTTCTCTTGGTGATATTTCAAAGTCTTCTTTCGTAAACATTATTCATCCATTTATAAATAGTTTTATACTTACTATATGAGCTGAAATATTTTAATCTAAGAAAATATGTTTTATTTTATGATTGAAGGTTTTAGCCTTTGAAAAAGATAATTTGGTTATCAAAATGTCGATCTTACAGATACTCGTAACTAAATTAGGTGAAAAATTAAATAATATACTTAATAATATAATTACTCGATTGAAAACTTGATAGAGCCAATCAAACAATTGAAAATTTATAACTTACAAAATAATTCCAAACTCATTTCATTTGATTTAACTAATATGATCTCTGAAATTCCTCCAGAAGAGAATTGCAAAATGCTCTGCTCAAGCTATGGAAATAATCTATTATTTCTCATTATTAATACCTTCTATCCCGAGCAACCACTATTAGAGTTACAAAAGTAGTGAAGATGATAAAACTCCGATGTTTTTGCCGTGAGAACCTGATAATTTACAAATAATTACTAATAACCGATTCTTGACCGTTCGTACTTGTCAAGGTCGTGTGCATCTCATACTTGAGCGAGAGTCATTTCTAGAACTACTAAATAATCTAGAAATTGCGATGTCAAATTAATTCACCATGCGAATGGTTTCACTGGGCAGAGAAAATGTAGTTTTCCCACTACTAGCTGACAAGTTGACAACTATTGCTTCTTCTAGTCAACTGACTCCACGACTAAATAATAACGCTCAAATTATTTTTACATATTTAGCTGCATAATGATATAAATTCTTCACACCAGTGGCCTAGTGGTGGTTGACTATGGCGCGGACGATCGAGGTTCGATCCTCAGTGAAAGTTTTTTCTTTTTAGTCGTGGAGAAAGTATAGTCTTTTACTTGTGTAGAATGGCTATTATTTACTTGGATGATTCCAAAACATGCTCGTTTTGGAAACTTCATCCGCGTGAATAATAGTCATCATTCTGCACTCGTTGAAGAATGTACTATTCTCTATTAGTGGTTAATAATTTTCTATCATTAACCTAGGTCAATAATAGACAAATTCAAATATTTTGAGTATTCAGGGATAGTAGTTCAACAAAAATTTGTGCAACATAATTTTGTATACCCAGGAGATTGTCTTTAACATATTTGCTGCTTGAAATTACATATCAAGATGAAATTATTTGAATAAAAATGCCATTAGTTTAAAATTCGCGCTCAGCCAAAAATGACTGATGACATAACGAGTACGTTCATAATATCACAGAATACACCAGCCAAACAAGAAACGAAAGCCGGCGAGAATCCTTTGATGTTTTGGGGGCAAAATTTCGTGACCTTCAAACTGACGTTCACAAAATGTAAATTAAATGTTAACTACACGCGAAAAAGTGAAACCAAAGAATCTCAAATAATAATTGTTTATTTTTATGACTTGTTTCGACAAAGTTTTGATTGTTAACCTCATTTATGAATTGCTTAAGTTAACTTAACAGCTCAACAAATATTGTTAAAAATATTTTAAATATAAGTTTTAGCTTCTGTAGGTACCATCCATTATTAAAAATAATTGTATAAATAATGAAAATTTTAAAAACAAGCACCATACTTATTGAAATTTTATATCATCATTCACTGAAATTCTTTCTATTGTAAACTGATATAAATATATTAATATAATCTATTATTATTGTATTGGTTTTTAGACTCACCCTATCCTACATAAATAGTGCTACTTCTTCTCCTAACTTTGACTCCATCGCGTTTTCGCAATTTTTGCCTTGGGAAGTTGCTGATTTTTTTCCGTATTCCTTCACTCCCCATTTTGTAATCGTGTAAATTTGTCGTAATGTTGATTAAAAACCAATACAATAATAATAGATTATATTAATATATTTATATCAGTTTACAATAGAAATAATTTCAGTGAATGATGATATAAAATTTCAATAAGTATGGTGCTTGTTTATAAAATTTTCATTAATTATACAGTCAAAACCTTCACTTCACCAGATTCTGAATTAAATTTTACACCCAGAGAAAATGTACTGATATCTGTGACAACGAAGTTATAAAAAAGAAGCGACAGTAAACTTTTCTCCATAGAAATCGAAGTTTTGTTGTGTTTGTCAATTATTATCATCCATCACTTGAATGACAGCCACGAATTGCACAAGTTTTTGGTGCCATAACTAATAAAATGTAATTTTGTAAACAAATTTTATCGTTCAAAACACAAAAAAATATGTAAATAATCAAAAAGCTCACAACAAAAAAATTCTTTGGTAAACAATAAAATCACATGTCATTGACAGATAACGGGCTTAAAATGGCGACTGTCAGACATGCGCACTCAGAAAATGAATTGTAAAATAGCACAAGCTTCGTTTCTTCTTGGGATGGTGTATTCTGTGATAATATATCGAAAACTGACAGTGTACTTGTCAGTCAGACGACGGGGTAAACGCTTCTCGTGGTGCGTTTGTGAATTATTTTCAATTTTTGTCTTAAATTTGGCTAGTAGTGAAAAGAATTTTATATATACCATGGCGTTGAAGACATTTATAAACCTCGCACCTTATTCTGATCGGGGCAAAGCCCCTCGCGAAATAATCTTGGTGCTCGGTCAATAATAATAGTCTTCACCACCTTGGTGTATGATAATATACTATTAACTGTAGTTGTAATATAATGAAAATGTAATTATCATGAACAATGCACGAACTAACCTTTGGTATTTTCATAATTTTTCCATTAAATAGGTAGCGGAATTAATAAGAGTGAATAAATACTCCGTTCAGTATTTCAAGCCCGTATCAGTAGGTAACTAAATTAGAGTGAAGTTTAAATGAATTTCCAGTTTGAATCTTTGTTTTTAAATGGAAAGGTAATTCTCGTAGAGAATCTAATAGTGCATTTCACATCTATTTATTTTCTCGAATTTTTCGATTACAATCCGTACTCTTTCCACCTGAAACGCTGTTAGTTGATATTTATTTTGGTCTGCAAGCGCTTTGTTTTACTTTGAAATGAATAGCTACCCTACTCCACTGCAAAAGGCGTCATAGTCTGTTTTCATGGACGTGCTCTATACAATTCACGTAACTACTACGAAATATTTCTATTGATCACTTAAAGTTGGGATCTTTTTTGGCTCTGTTATAACAAATCTACACAATTTTTTAAATTCAGCTTACTGAATCAGCTGCTTCAAAACTTTTTATGCTGTAGCTATCCAAATACTAACACTGTTTTGAAACGATACAGATAACCTTAAGTCTTACTTTGTTTTAGTCCCATAAAACGTGCTATTCTCGTACTTTAAACCACGTAGAAACTATTTGATTTGCCCGAAAGACATTAACACCATTCTCATTCCATCCTTTCTGAAAAACCTTTTATATCTGCCTATGAATTTTGCAGGCTCATTAGAAGGGAATTTATTAGACTCATCTTTTAAACATAGAATGGTGTACAATTAGTATATTCTCCTAATGATCCAATTGTACAGGAACGTTTGAACATCATTAATGTGAACTTCAGAAAATAGAAAACGTTTATACAAGGTGTCCCAACTTATCGTTTACATGTAATATCTCGCTTAACTTAAAAAATATCTGTATCTGTATCTGTAGAGTAGGGAGGGTGAGTGTAGGCTTACAGCAATTAGGCCTAGATCATCGTCCATCCTGTTCTTCCCAGGAAGGTGGACAGGTCACTAGGAGACATCTCCTTTATATCGGCAGGTTGTAGGCCAAGACTCACCGAACACACACTCTCTTTTTGACGATAACTCCGGACACTCGCATAAGACATGCCTGACAGTTTCATCTTCCTGTTCACACATCCTCCATAGAGGTGTGTCCACTAGCTCCATAGTATGGAGGTGATTCCTTAGTTGACAGTGGCCAGACAGAAATCATACTGTTAAACATATGTTTTCCTGGTCATCACCAAATATTTCTTGGACGCCAGCTTCCCAAGGTCACCCAGGGTGATCCTGGCAAGACAGTATCCTTTGGTTCCATCCCATCTCTTAAGGGATTGAGAATGGGTCAAATTTAACAAAATAGAATCAGATCAACAGAAAGTAGTCTAAGTAAATGCGATAAATTCCTAACGGAATAATATCCACGAACCACATATTTCTCTTTATGATTTTGCGCTTTTTGAAGCTACTGTTTCAATCTGCATTGAATTTTATTATTACAAATTCTTTGTCACATTACAATACTACGACCTAATGTGCCTTTCGTCGAATATTCACTAAAAATTTCCCGTAGCATTCATTCCTCTCTCTGCGTATAAGCTCGAGCGCGAACTCTCGTTCCTTCCATTATCATTAGAAGGAATATGAAATTAAATGGCTCGCTAATGACTTCCCTGCTTAACCATGCATTTAAATGACTTCTAAACGTGTACTCAGACTTACAGGAATATTAAACATTTGTCGTGAATATTTTCACTTGGTATAACTCATTTCCTATTCTTTTTGGGCCTTATTATAAACAAGTTTTATGTTGTTTTAGGAAGACTACGAACACTACAACTACTGTAAGCGCCAAACTTGATGGCATGCGATCGCGCATGTATAGACTCTCCTAACTAAACTACTATTGGATTACGATAAGACCATTGCCGGTCAGTGTCGTACCTATGCCACAAAAATTATTCAGACAATGCCAAACGCCAACAGAATTGGAGGACAACTAATGATACGCCTATGTACAGAGAGCATTTATATGTCTTGCAAGAGCTGTAGTGGGAGGTAACATTGAAAAGGAGTTTGTGCGCATGGGGGGCGGGCTCGCCATCAAGTTTGACGCTTGCAGTATATATTATGACAACTTCAACTCACGTGTCAATATCAACGAGGTAAAACAAAAAGGAGGGAAGAGTGATAGTCATTCAACCAACTTTCGACGGAAGTAACATAACAATCTGCACTGATAGCATTGAACCTATTAGCCTTGAACAGACAACGTGTTATATCGGGACTAGTACTAGAGTGCCACCAAGATTTAGCCAACGCCTTGGCAGATAACAATATTATCCTGAGGTGGGTTGAAGGGCACGACAGGAGTAAAGGTAATCGCATTGCCGATTCTTAAGCCAGGGTAGCGGCTGGACTTCGACAATTACGGAATTAGCCAAACGTTACAACCATGCACAATCCCTCAGGAGATGGGATGAAATGAAAAGATGCAGTCTTGCTAGGATCACCCTGGGCGACCTTGGGAAGCAGTATGATTTCTGACTGGCCACCGTCAACTAAGGAATCACCTCCATACTATGGAGCTAGTGGACACACCTCTATGGAGGATGTGTGAACAGGAAGATGAAACTGTCAGTCATGTATTATGCCAGTGTTCGGAGTTATCGTCGATAAGAGAGTGTGTGTTCGGTGAGTCTTGGCCTACACCTGCCAGTATAAAGGAGATATCTCCTAGTGACATGTCCACCTTCCTGAGATGGACAGGATGGACGATGACCTAGGAGAACAACTCCTCGGGAGGATTTACAATGGGTCACATGTAGCACAAGTGCTGTGAGCCTACACTCACCCTCCCTACTCTACAGATACAGATGCCTTCTGACACTAGTGGCTCGTCTGATGGATGAAATACAGCAGGCTGGTTGATTCAAAATCAGCACTAGGAAGATTCGATTACCAGAGCAAGCGAGGATGATTTCTTGCCGATTGCCTGATCTTAAATACAGGAACTACCTCAACCTTTATCAGAAGAGAGCAAAAATCTGTTATAGACATCTCCCTGATCTAAACACAACTAGCACGAAGGCTAGGGAGATGATGAGTATTCAATGGAACAGATTCTCTGAGCCTGCACCTAACCTAACCCACTAAAACCTAACCAACACGTACATTGAGGTTGCTATGGAAGAATAGGAAAATATGCCGCAAGCTTTTGTTGAACATTTGATTTGAACATTTGATATCCACCTTGCCTCGATAAATAATGGATGGTAAGAAGTAGACGAGAGCCTATTCGGTATTTAGATGTATTAATTCTGTTTTGGTGTTTCTTTTGCCCAACAGTTAATTTAAGGATTAATAATTCAACTACAATTGATATCAACGTAGCGTGCTTTACAGTTCCCTTTGTTTACTTCCTTGTTGAATAAATTATACAGATTTTAATAAAGTATTTCGAATAAACAAACCTCGTTCAGCTTCGCTTCCTCTTCCTGCATACAATTTCGGAAATCCTCAGTCAGAAGCAGCGTCAAATTCCAAAATCAAAAACCGCTTTGGAATACTAATTACACCCGAACTGGTAAACTTTACCTTTTCCAGATTTTTTTAGCTAATCTCCTTTTTCCAGATGGATGTTTTGTTCTCAGAAGCCAGTAATTAAGATAATTGGTTAAGACGCTTTCTTGGATGGATCGATAACTGTTTAGTAAACATTAGCGGGATTAAATTCAAGAAATTTCAAGGAAATGGGCTTATCTACTTTTCAGCTAAATAGAATAATCCCTAAATGCCAAGACTGAATTTCTGGAAGGGCGAAAGAATTGAAAATGTATCGAAACTTCTCTAAAAATGTTGGTGCATAACATACATTTCAATTTTGAATTTGAATGTTTTCTCAATGCTGATAATTGGTGGTGGACAAAATCATTATTAAGATTCAATTATTTTTAATGTTTTTATCCTCACAAGGTTTACATGTCATTTATGCTGTGACAGATACACTGAAAGAGAAGTTAGCTACAAAAGGGTTGATATAGGACCATAATTATGTCGTCTTCTTTTTTATAATCGTGATAATGTATAGGCTATGCTGAGAAAGTGGCTAACTTCATCTTCAGGTTCGTTACGTATTTGTAGTGAAAGTTGCAAACATTTAGGAATTCTTGATTCACAGTTTTCTCCTGAAATATTCTGCTTAAGAAATATTTAAATTAATAATTGTCAAGAAGTACTGATATATTTTTATAAAATAACAAAAACCGTATATCGGTAGCCCTGCAGAATGTAATGAGATACTTTCTTGGTGTATTTTATTTACTGTGAAAACGAATTTCGCAAACTATACAATTACTTCAAAATAAATTGGATGTAGCTGAGTTAATATCAATTTAGTTTGCAACTGGAATACAGTTGATTAAAAAGTTTTTATATAAAAATGGAAAAAGAAAGTTATATTAGTTGAAGCAATGAATATATATAGAGCATATCAAGGTCGTATGCTCACGTTTTTCATTTTTCGCTCGTTTTGCGCATGGCGTCACTCAAGACGTACTGTTTCTGTATCTGTAGATCTATATCTATCTATAGGAACCAGCTCCTCGCTCATTGGAATGCTCTGCAGGGTCCTAGACAATCCAAACTTCTACTGAAGGGATGGTCTGATGGACACGATGGGGCAGCTATTGAACTACCAAGGAGTAGGTTGAGGAAGATAGCAGTACTCCTAAAAGGGCACTGCTGTGTGAGGAAGCACCTCTACAACCTAGGAGTAGAGGAAAGTTCCCTATGTAGGGGTTGCGGCATGACTGACGAAACGTCAGTCCATGTTCTCTTAAAGTGTCCACACTGGGCTGTATTACGCAGTTCCTGTCATGGCCCCTGGAGACACAAGCAGGCATCCACTGAAAAAGATTGTGGCCTTTATTGAAGGGCTCGGCTTCAAGGATGTCTAGGTAGCAGGAATGGCACAATGTGCCCGCCAGTGGCCTCAGTGCCGGAACCTTGGCTTGAGTTTGTCTAGGTCAAGGCTCGCCTGCACATTTAGTAGTAGTTATAGTATCTGTAGAGTAGGGAGGATGAGTGTAGGTTCACAGCACTTAGGCCACATGTGACCCATTGTACATCATCCCGAGGAGTTGTCCTCCTAGGTCATCGTCCATCCTGTCCTTCCCAGTTCCCAGGAAGGTGGACAGGTCACTAGGAGACATCTCCTTTATATCGGCAGGTGTAGGCTAAGACTCACCGAAAACACACTCTCTTATTGACGATAACTCCGGACACTCGCATAAGACATGCCTGACTGTTTCATCTTCCTGTTCACACATCCTGCATAGAAGTGTGTCCACTAGCCCTATAGTATAGAGGTGTTTCCTTGGTTGACAGTGGCCAGTTAGAAATCCTACTGTTAAACGTAGGTTTTTCCTGGTCATCGCCAAATATTTCTTCGGCGCTAGCTTCCCAGGTTCTCCCAGGGTGATCCTGGCAAGACTGCATCCTTTGATTCCATCCCATCTCTTAAGGGATTGAGCATTGAGCAATTGTCGAAGTAGTTAGGCCGTAGGTGTCACTGGGTCCTAAAATTTTTAGTCCAGCCTCTTCTCTGGCTAAAGAATCGGCAATGCGATTGTTATGTTTTTGCCAGAAATTCTTTTTCTGGTAAGTTCTTTTGTGGCAATTGAGATACCAGCCAGATTTGTTTGAACCACGCTGGTATTGTTTCCCATTCCCCACTTAATCCTTAGGCTCGGTGCTTCTTTCATTTCTGAGCCATTTGTATATACACTCAAGATGTTATTTGTATTGTTGAGATAGCAGTAATGTATGTGGTCTAGGAGGTATTTTCCTATATATCACTCATTCTACATTCTATCAATATTTAATCATTAACAACTTAGATTACACATGTCCAGCAATTTGTCAAGAACCAACGAGATAAAAAATAGTTCATACATTTAAAATAGATAAAGTCTTTAAATTGATGAGGGTTCAG
>CAJUYI010004952.1:0-16952 GCA_910591695.1 Galerucella pusilla
AAAAGTTGTTTTTTAAAAATAAAGTTTTTTGAGAAAGAAACTTAAGTCGCGTGTATTATCAATTCTCCTCATTATTATGTCTCGCTATCACACTTGAGTGGATTACATTGAATGTAAATACTTTCACGTTTGAACAGATTTATTTGCCTTAATTTTTCGACATTTCGTACAAAAAGCTTTACAATAAGTGCTCCACTTCCTTGAAGTTTTAGATCACACATTTTGTCACTGATTCGGTCGTTTCACGAAGCTGCTATCTACTTCCGTAGTTACCGATGTAGAAACTTATAAAACTGTGTTTTTTTTGCTCCCGTGGACTCGTTAAAGTAGAGAAAAGTGAGCTTAAGAAGCCAAAAGGGATGAGGGTTTTTATGAAGTAATTAGATCCAAGATACAAATCTTCAGGAAAAAACGATAAAATATTGAAGTAGTTTCTAGAAAAATTTGTCTTTACATTGTAATTCCAAAGTAATCTGAAGTATTGTTATTAGTAATTCGTAATTCAATTTCAAGATGAAAAATTCCCAGCAAGCATGTTCACTAGTAATAGTATCCAATTATCCGCTCACCATGCTTGTTTTGTAAAGATGTTAAAAGGGTTTCCAAATATTTAAAGCATTTTGGAAGGTTTGTCATTTCGTTATCTTCGAAATACATCCTGTATACTAATGTCCTTTTTATAAAAAAGGTATCTTAATGTATTTCAAACAGGGGTAAATTCTACCATAAAGAAATATCACCACACGAAAATTTTTATTTCGTCTTTTCGAGGATGCTAGAATAAAGAATAGGTAAATGTGAAATCAATAGTAGCTTTCATGTTGGTGATAGAGTGGAGAATTATTTTACAGTGTGGAAACCACTTATGGAATAAAATTCTTTATGTCATTATTTAAAAAAATTACAAAAAATGCCGAGACACGTCAACTTTTGAATTGATTTGTGCGTTATGTAAACATAAATTTAATTGAACAGGGTGATTCACGCAAGTATGCCATAGTCATGTTGTTTTTTTCAATGAAACACCCTGTATATTTGCATATTTTTGAAATCCTCTTAATAAACCGATTCCAACAAATTGAATAATGTATGGTCAATTATGAATTATACAGGGTGAAATTTTAAAATTAATAATTTATTAGGTACACTTGAAATATTGGTACTTTTTTAAATTAGCTAAATATGGATTTATCAAAAATCTAAACTAACTAATTATTAGACGTATTTGTATATTAAACAAAACCTGCTACGCCTATGAACTTTATTATAAATACCTAAAAATTGCCTAAAATCGCCAATAATTAGACAAAATCGGTAAATAATGTGGATTGTTTTAAATCGGTGAATAATGTGGATTGTTTTCTATTCTCAGTTGTTGATGTGTTGACAGTTTATACTGAAAAAGTAAAATTTTTGTCAAACACTCTTTCCTTGTCGACATAACAATGAAATATTTAACTGAGACTCACCGATTTGAGATTTTAATGATGATCGGGTACGGGGATAACTGCAGAAGTCAAGTTGAAGTGGCAAACTTATTTAATCACAGGTATCCCGAATTGCCTAATATTTCACAAAGTACTGTGTCTGAAATTCATGCACAATTCAGAGAACTTGGACATGTCAAGCCATTGAAAAGAAAACCACACTTCGTTGAAGATTATGTGAAAGTGGATATTTTGTTAAGTGTTGAAGGGAATCCAACTTCAAGTACACGTCAAATTGCCCGTGAAAATAATGCTAGTCATACAACTGTTCTAAGATGTCTTCATAAAGAAAAACTTCATCCCTACAAATTAACTTTTGTGCAGGAGTTAACAGAAGACGATCCAGATCGTAGAATGGATTTCTGCGAAAGATTGATGAATAAGCTGAACAGAAATGAGATAGCTCTTGGTACCATTCTTTTTTCTGACGAATCAACATTCACATTGAATGGAGAGGTAAACCGACAGAACTGTAGATATTGGTCACCAGAGAATTCTAATTGGATGCGTGAGACACATACTCAGTACCCTCAAAAGGTGAACGTTTGGGCCGGTATCATACGCGACCATATTATTGGTCCTATATTTATAGATGGAAATTTGACAGCTGAAAAATATTTAAATATGCTTAGAAATGAAGTTATTCCTGCGTTGGCAAACTTATATCCCAACGCAATAGATCCTAGCTTACCGAATGAAAATGTTTGGTTCCAGCAAGACGGGGCAACACCCCATTATGCTTTAATGGTAAGAACTTATTTACATGAAATCTTCCCCAATAAATGGATTGGACGAAGAGGTACTATTGAGTGGCAAGCTAGATTGCCAGACCTTACGCCGTTAGATTTTTTTCTGTGGGGTTATCTCAAGAACAAAGTATATGCAACAGAACCAACTAGCATTGTAGACCTCAAAGACAGGATAACTATAGAAATACGGAATATTTCACCTCAAACTTTAAACAAAGTTAAGAAGAAGCTCTATAGGAGACTGTGCTATTGCCAACAACTAGGTGGAGAACATTTTGAGCATTTATATTTTAATGTATTAAAATCAAATACATCAGGTATTTTATGTATGTGTTTAATAACTGTAAAAATTTCACCCTGTCTAATTCATAATTGACCATACATTATTTAGTTTGTTTGAATCGGTTCATTAAGAGGATTTCAAAAATATGCAAATATACAGGGTGTTTCTTAAAAAAAACAACACCGTTTATGGCATACTTGCGTGAATCACCCTGTACATTTACATTTATGTTTACATAACGCACAACTCAATTCAAAAGTTGACGAGTCTCGGCATTTTTCATAATTTTTTAAAATACCTAATGACAAAGAATTTTATTCCATAAGTGCTTTCCACACTGTATATTGAGTACTGTAACTTTGATAAAACTTGAGTAATTTCAATAGGGTTTGCGTAGAAATGTTGGGGAAACTTCGAAAATCAAGAATATATAATTACAAAATTAATTAATTCACATACATTTTTGGATTCAATGATTTTTTGTATTATAAGCGAAAATAGCAATTTTTATAGATTCGGGTGGGAATCTTCTTTAGTTTTTCAAAATAAAATTTGATACTCCTGTAAAATTAAGATTAATATTCAACGAACAAAATGTATATAGTGAAAAGGTATAGAAGATAATCAATATATAATTTTAAGATATAATTTTTTGCATATCTTTTTCCAATAAAAATATGTAAAAATTAATTTATTACCTTCTACTTATTATTTACAACCTTAACTCTTACCAAGGATTGAAAAAAAAATTCTGATTGAAAATATTAATATTTTTTTCCGCAATTCAGAAAGTCTTCCGTCTTGCAGCAGAGTCGTGTGGATGCGGAACACATACTTAGTTTGCCGAATTTTTTCCGGAAAAACCATTGATCGGACGAAAAAAACGCATGAGACCTTTTTTATTGCAAAACACTTCCCCTACACGGTGGTATTATTTTTTATAATTCTCCACCTTCCTCCCAGAATGAAATATTAAGGAATTTCAAGAAAAAAAGTATTTTATTTTTTTTTTCATAATTTTAGAAATCGATAGACTGCCGGTAAAATTTTTTTTATATTAATCTTCATACTTCAAGGTACTTATGAAAAAAAAATCAGCCGTATTGCTAATTACCTACTTGTACTTTTTGTCCAAAATGACCCCATACCGACTGGCCTAGAAGACACGTTTTTTATTTTAATTTAAATGAATTTTGACGCAATTTTACATCGTTTTCCAATGGTAAAAATTTGCCTAGACCCCCCTCTCCCCCAAGTGAGATTCAGTTCGTTTCCCTTCCCCCCATAAACACCTCGCGTATTTAATGGACGCCCCTTTTTCAATATGGTGAAAAAAGATTTATTTTCTTGGACTAATACAAGCCCTAAAACCCTCTTGCATTTTTAATGTTTTTAGATCGAGTTGCGGTGCTTTGATTTCCATCCTTAATCATCAAAACTTTCCTGGTTTCTTCCATTTTAACCAAAAATTATCCATCACCATTATTCAGATTAATTGAACCACTTTATCCGCATTAAATGACAAAATAAAAGTTGGAAAAATATCTTCTCAGTGTACCAAGATCCTTATTCTCCCGGGGGTTTAGCTTTTTTTGACGATCTCATCATCGCGAAAATTGATTTTCCAATAAAACCGGCTGTTCCAGTCTCCCAATTACCATCATGTAATTTCGGGCGGTCGCCATGTCACCAGAAACTCCAGAAAAAAAAGCCGTAACATGATATTTTTTTCAACGCGTCAAAAAAGATAAGCTACCCATTTAAACAGAATAAATGGATTGGTTTTAATGCGAGCTGAGATTTCTGTAACAATCTTAAAGTTGGGAAAAAATAATATACAATGAATATTGATACTATACCACACCCAAAATTTGATAATAAAAGCAAATTATAAAAGCGCATCCACCAAAATTTGAAGCCTGAACGTTTAGTTATTTTAAATTTAGAATTTGAGTTTAAATTGCAAATTGAAAAACTTCGACAAAAACAGTTCTAGGCAAATACTGACCATATTTGACCGAACAGAATAACTAGGTACCATACACGTGACCAGAGTTTTATTACATTGTACTATTTAGCGGACGCTTTTGCGCATCCACCATCAAAACATAATGAGAAAGAATTTTATTCCGTAAGTGGTTTCCACCGTGTATATATTTTCTTGTAAATTCAAGATTCCTAAAATTTACAAGATAATGAAAAGTGCCGTATTTCGTAATTAGGAAAAATTAATGATCCGTAAATTTTATTTATGGAACAGACCTCCTAAATAACGGTTTCCATCCTTCGAAAAATTGTTTCAATGCCACCTTATTATATAATATATTTTTTATTGAGATACTTGGTTTTTGATTAGAATATAATATTTATATTATATATAAGTAATTTGCTAAAAATGATTATGTGCTATGACAAAAAAAATGCCATCTTAAAGCCGACACTTTCCTCTTCAAAACGCCGTATTACAATTATTATTTATCTACATTATAACTGTACAATAGTTTATAATGTACTCCGCCGCGCTTCAGAAAATAGAGTCGCGCGGATGCGGAACACATACTTAGTTTACCGAATTTTTTCCGGACACCATTGCTCGGACGAAAGAAACGCTGGAGACCTTTTTTGTTGCAAAACATTCCCCCTACACGGTGGTATTTTAAATTTTTCTCTACCCCCCTCCCAGCGCGAAATATTTCGAAAAAAAAAAGTTTTGTGATTTTTTTGGGAAATCGATAGACTGGTAAACTTTTTTTTTTATTTTAATCTACATACTTTAAGGTAGAAAAAAAATCAACCGTATTGCTAATAACTTGTAGTTGTTACCCCTATCGTCTGGCCTATTCAATAAAATCTGAATTCTACATCTTACCAAGGGAGTAATGGTGTCAAAAATCCCCATAAATGCCTCACGTAATTAATGTACGCCCCCTAGAAAGAATAGAAGATATGGGTAGGGTTGAGTGGATAGTTAGTTCCAGAAAATAGGGTAAAGTTCAAAACCAGTTTGTGGAAACAGTTTTGTGAATTTTTCGCAGAGAAGGAATACAGTATTAATGATTGTTCGACTTAATTACAAAATTAGCTGAAATTTCAGAATATTGAGCCTTTGATATGAAAAACAAAAAGGGAGAAGATGTTATTATTGTTATGGAAACTCTACTGCGAAGAATTTTAAAATAATAAAATAAGACGACGCAACCCAGTGTCCCTTCACCTAAAGAAATTGGGCTGGATAAACCAGAATAATAAAAGACTGCTATAGTTCATTTAAAAACCAGGAGGAGTAATTTGAAAAGCCTTACTCACACCACTAAAAGTTACCAGATTAGTTACTAAAGGGTGTGTTCCGAAAACGTAGTCAACAGTCGTGTTCCAAATATATTAAATATCCCTTGAAATCAAAGACATTAGTGATAAGTCGATTTCTCCTCTGGGGGTCTATTCTCAAACAGTGACATTTTTTGTCGCATGCGAGATTTTACTTCTTTATATACATCCTTGATTGACAAAAGTATAATCTCGCATGCGACAAAAAATGTCACTGTTTGAGAATAGACCCCCTGATCTGCAGTATATTTTTCAGATGTACCTACGCATTAAACAAAATGTAAGACTTTTTCCTGTTTCGTTTCTTATTCAAACATCAGAAGATTCAGATTCACATGGACAACAAACAAATTATGGTCATTGTTGATGGTGGAGAATTACAGATAGTCAAGTTACTTTAATTATATTTATTATTAAGTGTAATAAACCATTTTTCAAATACTTCTGAGATACATTCTTCCTTCTTTTTCTACCTTCAAAAACCAATCATGTATTTTCTACCAAACCCATTCTTTTCTATATTGTTTTATATCTTCCATGGCATGTTCTTCCGATAAATTTTGACGATTTCTTCCCAAATATGTATATAAGAAATAAATAGTACCTACATTTGACTCGTCAAAAGGTGACACAGATAAATTTAAATTGTTTCAAAAAAGTTCAAAAACGTTTCTTTGAAGCTTGCAAAATTTGAAATTTTGTATAACACAGATAACATTTTTTTTCTTCGAACGACCTTTTTTATCCACTCATCACAATTTTTCAAAAGTCCTGGTATTCCACCAATATTTTCTGCACTATAGGTATAATGTTCCTCTACTTCAGTATTCCTTTAATTCTCGCTAAACCGACTTTACTACTTAAAAAAAATGTAAAGTAATAATGTACCCACTGCTTAAGAAATTTTGAAGATAACATGAATATTTTTGGTTTTTCATCCAATATTTATTTATTTATCTGTCAGAACTATCAAAAATGAAAACTATCAGCTGATGTCAATATTAAAAAGTGTTGTGTGAAACTGGGCTGAATCTGACCAATCCTGGTTTTTAAATGAGGTATACATGCTGCTGTAACCTATCATAAGATCATGCTAACGAAAATGCCATCCTACCTTTATGAGAAAATTAAGAGAACATCAATGTTCGTTTTAAAGAAACCATCACTATTCCTCCTCACAGAACATCGTTTTTTCGACCAAGCTTCTCATATCAGATTGCAGAAATCTACGATATGCTGCCTAGAAACGTAAAAACACTACCCGTTTCTAAATTCAAAAAACAAATTAGAGAGATTATATCCAGTGGATCATTCTAACATCTTAAATTTCAATTTGAGTTACATGTTGGATTCATAACAACATACCTATCCGTTGTTAATACTGTTAATACTGTTACGCGAGCTGCTGCATTAATGTGCTCAATTAGAGCCCCCAGTGAAATTCCCATATGATACGACTATGGCTCCTCCGCCTTATTTTCGAGAATGATCTGGAATACGTAACAACTAGAAAAACCCAGCGCATCCACCAGAACTTCAAGAGGTTTCTAGAACTACAATACGTGCGAGTATAAATAGGCGACGAGCATCGCAGCGGAGTTAGTTAGTCAGTTAGTGTTGATACTGAAAGAAAGCATTCGCGCCTCGATAAAGTGTTTATTAAGTGACTCTCATATAAATTATAGTTAGTGTGTGTTTAGTGTATTATATAAATTATTAAATAAGGACTGTATTTGAATATAAATCTGTAAATATAAATTAATTGTAAATATAAATTAGAATAAACGTTACAATACTATTATCACACACCTGGCATAATGTATACTTTTTTTTAGGCCGCGTGGAAGAGCGCACTTAATCGCTATTTTCTCCTGAATCTAGTGGTTAAGCGCGAACGTCGCCTTTTGCTCGTTGGTAGTACTATACTTTTTATTTTCTTTTCCTTTTCTCGTTATCCTGTATTATTATGAGCAATAAAGACATCATTATTATTATTAAATAAGGACCTTTTTAAAGTAATAAAATATGTAAAATAAATATTTAATTTACGAAGTCAGATACAATTTTTCTTATAATGATTTTTTCCAGTATACCAAATGTGGTTAACGTCAGCTCCTCTTTCGACTTCAACTATATAGGGATTCATAAATTCAATTACTTTTCCCATAATTTTCTTGCCTCAGATTATTAGTATAATTTGTACAAATGGGAATTCAAAATATGCTTCGGGTTTATTCCGCTCAGATTGGACGTTTTTATTAGCAATCACATCAATGTTATTATGGGATTTGATATTGATGAGATTTTTCTCATTTCGTCTCCAAAAATCGAGATTAGTCGGGACGAGACAGGTGAAACTGGGAGCTTAGTTTAAGGTCTAGTCTTTTCACCGGAGTTGGTAATTTGGTCCCCAAATATGACCTCACAGATATTTAGGAGGTAATTTGGTTCCCGTGGCCGGCAGGTATAATATTCCGTACAAGTAATCTGGTCCCTATAGAATAAACATATACCTATATAGTTTCTCTAAGTTGTGTAAGTACGCTAAGTACTTAAGGGGTACTTTGACAAGTATAACGCAAAGACTAGTATCTAAATAATAGAGAGAAATAAAACATCATTTTTATTTAGTTTTTATTTATTACTATTTAATAAATGTTATTAAACGATGCAAATGTCAAAATTTGATACATTTTAATGATACACATGCTAGAAAATAAAGTCTGTCTATCTCACCTCTTTGGTATCTCTCAATGATATTTTCAATAAATTTCTGGAGATTTCTAACACTAACGTCTCTAACTTTAGGTTTTAAATGTTTACTTTTCAATTTAACATAAGTTTCAATTTGAAATTCATACAATTTTTCAAGATATGTTATTAAATTAGGATGTGCTTTGTAGAAAGAGTCATTGGAAGTTCGATGAAAAGCTTCGCTTGCATTTGTTGTCCGAGTTAGATCTGCTGAATTTTTGGCTCACATTGTCGGCGGAAAATGAGATTGGTCATCGGCGGAAATTGAGATTGGTCATCAATATAGTTTCCGATCAAATAATCTGAATACTTTTCCAACCTTGTATCGTCCGATCTGTTTTCATCCAATTCGAAGGCAATGCAATCACCGACTTCATCAGGATCCAAATAAGTTAGACCAAAAGTTGAACGTACCTAACCAACGGCCTATATCACTGTTCGCGTCATTGTATTCCGAAAGTAGGCCAATTGATTTAATTTTTCGAAACCATGCCTGGGCAAGATGGAACCGGCAACCAATTATTTCGGCGGAAGGCCACACTTCCCGAACCGCTTTATGAATACCCATCTCAAAATCACACACAACTTGATTGATTGCTAAAACAATATTGATTTCTGAACACTTATCCAGAATCATTAGAAATAGTTTTTTGTACGTCTCGGATCTCTTGTTCGGTAAAAGACAAACCAACAGTGGTATGTAATGTCCGCTTAAAAAACCATGAATAGTGAACATTTGACAAAAATGTTTGGTATAGAAATCAAATGTACCGTCAAGGTAGATATGCGTTCTGATTTTTCCAGAGCTCCGAGATTTGTTATGCACGTAAAAACAATAAAATTGCTTGGCAAGCAATTGATAAAAAGATATTGTTCGTCTTGAGAAGTTTTTACGTTGATGATCGAATTCAATACTTGATGTACTTCGTTAATATTCGTGGTAAGAGCGGGTATTAACTTACGTCGACTATTATACATATTTTTTATTATGTACTCGACATCTTGAGTTGTCAAAGTTGCTGGTAGATTTTCTTTCAATGCTGAGCGAATAATTTTTGATCGTTTTTCGGAACATCTTAAACAGCTTTTCTTTTGCAGGAATCAGAAACTATTTGCCAATTCAAGGTAGAAATATCTGCAGGATGGCAGTGTTCCGTCTAAGATTTGGTTACACAAATTGCACTACATTCACACAATTTAATATCGATTTTCGTGTAGAGGCGTATTTCTGTCAAAAATGGCTCTGAATATTATCCTGGTCACTTTTATTAATTAACGAAAGTAAATTTTTTACGAAAATTTTAGACAACTTTTGAGACATGCGAACGGTGTCATGAAAAATTTGAACATTTCTAATAATTTCAGTGAAAGCCGCTCATTAATCCCTTGTCTCATTTTCGAGTTATAACACGTTTCCAAGCTGTTAAGATGTGATAATTCACGTTTGGAAGTTATTGACATGGTTTCATAAAAAATTAAATATTTCCCTAAAAACTTGAGTATATGCCGATAATGTATACATTTTTGGAAAGGGGAAGAAAGGGACTTTCAGATGGTATTAAAAAATATAGGATGTTGTATTTAAAATAAGCCGAAAATTTCGTTTCAAAAATGGTCATTTTTTTCGGCACTTTCGGGAAAAAATATACATTTGGCAACTATGTTAATAAAAATTTGAAAGAAATTTAAGAAGTTTAGCGAAAACTGCACTTTTCCATTCTCGAGTAATAAGCCGTCAAAATGTGTTACTTTATAGTGGGACACCCTGTATTGTGAGGTTAGGTACAACTATAAAAAAAAACATTTAAATAGTTTGATGGTTATTTGAAATCATCATCACTTCAACGTTTCGGTAGCGTTTCAGCTGCCGTTATCATGAATTATATAATTTGCTATAAATCTTTCTCTATATGACACTTCCAAAAAAATTGACAGTTAGACAATTGATGAAAATATTTGGAAAAAAAAACAGACTATTAACGATATGCTTAACAAATGCAAAGAACACAAAGTCAAACCACAACATATAATTACTTCAAATCAGAAGGTTAGCAACTAGTTTCGGTTAATACCATCATCATGCTGTAAAGAAAACAATTTTTACAATAGTGATGAATTCCACCAATTTCAAATAAAAAAAATTTCAATTGAAAAAAAATGTCTCATATATTTAGAGATCTAATTTTTCCGAAAACTTGATCTCCAAATAAATAAAAAATATAAGTACAACAAGTAACATCTATGAAAGAAAATTTCCCACAACAAAGAACTCACCTAAAGTCTCATGAAATATTTAAGTAGCTACGAAAAGAACAAGAACTTTTCGAATTGGTCTCTTCGCCAAGTTAAAACTTCTGAATCCTGACCGGCCTGATTAAATTCCGCGACAGGACTAAAAGGGATATCCTTGAAATGAGGAATTATTCCCTTCACACTGTTGCGCAGCCCGAAATTTTTAGCTTTAAGCAATCAACACCATCTAACGGATATTTTTGGGAAAATTTCAGAAGCGGGATAAAGACTTCTGCCAAATATGTAACCGATATTTCAATTCTTAGAAATTAAAATTATATTTTAATGAATATTAAATTTCTTTTATCCAGTTTTTAGTTACTTTCCAGTTGTTTTAAAAAAGTAAAAAATATTTACAGATCTCTCCTCACAGTTTACTCCAAAGGGCACTAGAGCACAGACTATAACCTGTAACTAGAGAATATACAATAATATATTGATTTTTGAAGTAGAATTCTGTTGTCACTATTCATTAGGTTACATAGCTCGTTCCTAGATGGCGTATCCATTTTTTAAAGAACATTTTTGAACATTGAATTTCAACATTGTCTTAGTAATCTAACAAATGTTTATTAAACAAATTCTGGTTTTTCACAACAATTATAGTATTTACATGTTTTGCTTTTTATCCTTTATTGATAACGACCAGATGTATTTAACAATATTTTTTTATTTTTTTTAGAAAATAATCACTAAAAAATAATTGATAATTTCGGAAATTTAAATAATTAAAATTGAACTACTTGTGTAAGTCCTCCTGCTAATAACTCTTAGTAGTTAATGCGGGTATGTTTGTATTAAATAAAAAAAAAATTGAAGAGTTAAAATTAAACACCCTAGTATGGCGTGAATTCAAGTATTAAAATTATGAAAAACTTTATACAAATTCAAGGATAAAAATTATTGAATAAATAATACAAAACGGACTTTTGTATTATGTTTTTCATAATTTTTTTCTTCAATTTCCATTATGTTTTCAATAATTTTAATTGTTGAATTATGTTTTTCATAATAATAATACACGAATTTTCATTATGAAAAACATAATAGAAATTACCGATTTAAAATTATGAGAAACATAATAGAAATTCAAGAATTAAAATTATTGAAAACATAATAGAAATTCAATTTACATTATGTATTGAGGTTGCCTATTCTGCAGTAATGCATTTACTATACGATTTCAGGTACTTGCATTAGATTGGTATAGGTAACCTCAATACATAATGGAAATTGAATTTCTATTATGTTTTTCATAATTTTAATTCATGAATTTTTATTATGTATTTCATAATTTTAAATCGACAATTTATATTATGTTTTTCATAATGGAAATTCCTGTATTATTATTATTATGAAAAACATAATTTTAATTCATTAACAGAATAATTAGGGAATAAACATTTTTTGAAGAAGAGATATTTTTGTTTTTGTCTTTAAAACGATGTTATTAAATACCAAAACGGCACGCCATACCCTAGTCGAGGTATATACAGAGTGAGTTTTGAGTATGAAACGCCTGAAATATATCGGGAAACACCAAAATCTATTAAACTCACTTAAATCTCACCCTGTATATTTGAATTTAAAGAAATAAGGGCTTTGTGAAGTTGAAATGAAGTACAATTATTATTTTCAGTATCCTTTAGCTATGTTACGCCACTGGGATGAAAACTAACTCGACTTTTTCTTGGAATGAAATGTCAAAATTTCCTATCAATTTGCAAAAACTAATTTATTTGTAAACATTCCCTTATCATTGACGTACAAAAATTTTCAAAAGGGGTGGATTTATTTCTAAAAATTTCCATTTGCCATTGGCGCACAGTAAAATTTTAAAAGGGATTCAAGCTATTCGTGAAAATTTCCTTCTATCATGGAAGTACGATGTAAATTTTAAAAAGGTTGATTTATTTGAAAAACATTTCCATTTATCGGGTGTTTACGACATGGATGTGCAACAGAATTTTTTGAAAGGTGTTCATTTATTCTCAAAAATTTCGTTTATTGCTGTGGGCGGTTTTTTTTTTGTTTAATCGGTGAAACTTCATAATGGAAAACGATTCTTGGAAGACAAATAGTTACGATCAAGATTGTATAAATCAAAATTTACGGTACAACAAACAAATCAAAGAATCCGATAAATTTAAAAGAATGTAGACATTTTTCCTGTTATGAACGATCTTACTTTTGGTTTTAGAACAGTAACCAATAAAACACTTTATTCGATAACATACACTTTAACTACCAATATTTTAGATTTAACTTCTGCAGATATAAAAGTTTCCTACTTGCGCTATTTATTTCCCTTTATGTAACAGACGATAACCGTTACATTTCTGACGTAAAGTTGAATTTTACACGATGATGATTTACTAGAAATTTCTTTATAAAGTATTCGGACGTTTTGGAGTCCAACCACTTTTATGTTGAAACATGTGAAAATACAAATAAACAACGCCCTAGGTATATCCAAAATATATCAGAATTGAAAGGTTGTTAATAACCTTCAAAAAGAATACTCCACCAATGATCAGTTATGATTCATATGAATAAAATTAATGTCTAAACTTGGTTAAACAATTTAATTTGTTGAAATCTACATTATATTGAACTTAAAGTTGTGACGCGTTTCGCCAACACAGTAGCTTTCTCAAACGAGTGGAGGTATAATGGAAAATTTTTAATTTATACACAAAAAAATGTGGTAATGACAACTGTGATAAAATTTATAAACAGTGTGAACCATTTTATTTGGAAGCACCCCCCTAAAATTCGCATTTTTCAACCGATTTTGTTTTAATTTTTTTTGTTAGATTCAGTATCAAAAACAGTATTTTGGCACACATTTTCATAGCTTAATTACTATTTTCAAGGCCCTCTATGTTAATTTTTCTTTGCCAAAAAAGACAAAAGTACATTGGGCATTTTTTTCTCAAATATTCAGAATCACTTTTTTCAAATTCGTGTTGTAATAACTTTGTCATTAATAAAATTTTTTTTATAAAATTCTGCTAGTTTACATTTGTGATGATTCTGAATCCAGAGGTATATAGTTATATTTGAGGAAAAAAATGCCTAATGTACTTTTGTCTTTTTGGGCAAAGGAAAATTCACATAGAGGGCCTTGAAAAAAGTAATTAAGCTTACAAAAATCTGTGGGGAAATACTGTTTTTGATACTGAATCTAACAAAAAAAATTAAATCAAAATCGGTCGAGAAAGGCGGATTTTACAGGGGTGTTTCCAAACAAAATGGGTCACACTGTAGGTAGAACTTTTAGGAATTTTGTTGATTGACGTTGAAACAAATGATGGTAATCACTGCAGATTCTTGCCTAATTGACCGAATAAATTCGGAGGTAAACTAAGCCATCAGTTAAAAGGAAATTAGGAAAAAAATCAAATTTCAAAGGTCAGCTAATTTTTAATCTGTTACTTCAAAAAAAAGAAGAAAAAAAGAACTAGAAGTTTCTGATTAGTGAATAAAACTATCAAAGTGGAAAAAATTGTATATAATTTCAATAGTGAAATTACAAAAAAAGAAGGGTAAGTGTACAATAAGAATATAAAAAAAAATACTTAGCACTAATACATATGTTTATGAAGATGAAGCCCAACTTTATACTTAACATATTTAAACTTTGAAAGATCTCTTTGTGAACATTCGTCATCCAAAGGCCTGATGAACTCCAAGGAACTGTAGCCTCAAGAAATTTCATTCCAGGAAACTGTAGCTTCGGGAAATTGTATCCCAGGAAACTTTATGCAGGAAACTATATGTCTTCAAGGAACTGTAGCCTTAGGAAATTTTTCAAGGGACTTGTTTGTCACCAAGAAACTTGTATCTCAGAAACTGTGCTATAATAATATACCGGTATATAAAAAAAATGTGACAAAAAAATTGAAGCTTATAAGGATATCTGTCCAGCTCAATAAATACAATTCACGATGAGAGAAGACCTCACGTCTTATTTAAAGACTCTTTTAAATTTCGCTGTAAAATACTTTGAGAATATTGATTGTTTGGTCTATTATACTCTATTTCTTAATGTCTGACAGCACAGTAGCCTCATTAAATATTCAAATAGAAATGTATCTTTTACAGAGTGATCCTAAGAATTTTACAAGTAAATACTAAAATTCTAATGCAAAACAAGTAGGTGTCTGTATTGGTTATCTATACATACCTGTTTTAGCTCAAAATACAATATGGTAATAAAACTGAACAATGCCAGATAAACGATAAATATTGCGGCAATGGCGGAGATTACGATATTAGTTTATTCTGCTTATTTAATTAGATTCGGTCGACATTACAGTTGAAATAAAATTCATTAGTTAAGGCCTATTAACAAGTTACATTTTCATTTTTATTAAATTAAATTAATTAAAGAAAAGATAGTTTAATTTTCATAATTCAAATTTATTGACAATTAATGTATGTCAAGTGAAGTAAACATACCATTTATGGGAAATATAAAATTCAATCTATAGTATCATCCTCTTCGCTGGCCATACAAGAATCATCCGAAGACTCGTCGAGAGAGATCACTATCGGTTCTATAGTTTGTTCTATGAGGTTACTATCTAAAACCCACATTTTCTCTTCCTCTTTAATTACATGATTCACAGCATCTCTCCAGTTCTCTTCAGTTATTGTTGTCAATGAGTACTTCATTAGTTCACGAATATCTTTCATTTTAAATGTTTTATTATGTCTAGCTACATAACCTTTCATTTGGGCCCATATTAACTCTATCGCATTTAATTCACAATGGTTTGGCGGCAAACGAAGCACTGTTATCCCACGATTCTTGGCTATTTCATCTATAAAAAACTTTTTGAATTGTAGCTTGTGACCTGAAGCAACCTTTAAAAGTTCTTTTTTCAACATATCATCTTCAAATTGTATATATCTTTTACGATTAACCAGTTTCTAATATCAGCTTTTCTCCAAGAGGTAGATGGAAGGTTTTCTGTTAATCGCGAATGATAAGTGGCATTGTCCATAACGATTACAGCATTATTTGGAATTAATTCGACCATTTGCGTAAAATACTCTTCAAAAACATCTGCAGTGATTTTTTCAGTATAGTCTTTGGTTGATGTTGACTGAAACTGCATCATGCACATTTAACACTACAGTCTTCGTTTGTAAGCTAAGCACGCTCTTACACTTTACTGGGGTGAAACTTGAAGACATTTTTCACAACACAGTTAACACTTATGGAACGTAAGCGACTCTGAGCAAAACAAATTATACAAATTTGGGCGAGACCAAGTTTCACCGTATATACCTGCAAAATTTCTAAGTAGTCATTAGGACAATCCCTAGTAGGACCCTATTGTAATGTTTCTTGGAAATTATCAAGTTGTTTTAACTAACCGAATTTAGATTCATATTACCTTTATATATCAGATCGGGTATAAAATTAAATAGTTAATAAATTCCTTAGATGAACGGTGACGCTTATGGTTCACTACCTGATTAGCATCTGTGACCTTTTCGCGTGCTGTCAGACAATAAGAAACAGACTATAGTTTATTCCACCACAAATCCCAAAAGTTGAATGAATTATTAATTTTTCAAAAGCAATATTCTTAGGAAAAATATATATAGGTACCTACTATTCCACCAAAAATCGAAATTGTGAAGAAAGTCATTGATAAAAATAAAAGCTGAAAGGTCGAACGCAAAGTTCACGTTTCATATGACAAACAAAAATCAGATTCCAACTACTCAAATCATTTATTATAAAACCAACACACTTTCGATTCAAATTTTGAAATTTTGCATATAGAACCTAAATTCCTGAAATTAAATCATTTAGAAGCTCTTGAAATGAATAAAAACAAATATTCAGATAATCTCTTCAAGGACCAAATAGATATCAACAATTCTCCCTTATTAAACCTTTTTACCTAGAAAGATTCCGGTAAGATTGTTGTGAATGAATTTCCAGGTAAACTTGTTAAATACTTTAGCTAATCCCATATTTAGACACTTTTTGCTTTTTTTTTCCATGTAAATAGATTATAATATTATTGTCAATATTCA
>CAJUYI010004953.1:0-16950 GCA_910591695.1 Galerucella pusilla
AAAGATAAACTTCTACATAGAATAGGGGTAGATATTGGCTCAATTCATAATAACCCTCATGGTTTCTAAACGGTAATTAATTTAATTGAAATTTACAGTTAGATTAAAAAGGCTGATGTAAAATGGTTTATAATAAAATATGTTACCAACAACTTTCTTAATTTTAACTAATACCCGACGGACGAGAATTCAAATTTTCTACCTCGAGGTGAATATACATTAATTTGCAAACTAAATCTTATAAAAACAACACTTGTAAATATCATTAGAAATTAAACAGATCTATCGTACATAGTGTCATGCGATTTAATGCCTCTCCTAGAACCGTTTAAGTTACAGGAACAAATGTTTACTATGACTCAGTTCCTAAATATAAAAATTTAATGATTTTACCAAGGCTAAGATTACATTCGGATACGAGGGGACATTTTTCTATTGACACAAAATTGCATTTTATTCTTTACCGACCATATATTTGTTGGTGTATTTTTCGTACTACCCTCGTAGTTATAATTGAAAAGCAGCCTGTAGAACAAATTGCAATTTATTCAACTAAATTTTTGTCTGTTGAGATAAAATTATTGAGAAAGATACCGAATTATTTTATATATCAATAAGCCATTTTTCTAAAAATAAATTGCATCCGGTTTACCGTTTATTACGGAAAATTCCTCAGGCTTTTTACAAATATTTACAAACTATTAATTTAAGGAAGTTTAAGCCGAAAAGCTAACAATAAAATTAGTTTAAACATACAGAGTGAACTAATAAAAAATAATCTGCACCGATTTTCACAGTATTATAAAAGTAGCATTTTTAGAATCTTTATTTTGAAATAACAAACATTTTTGGTACTTCTGCAAGACTAATTTATAAGTGTAATCAACCTAGAGTACTGTAAAGTGTTTTTTTCTAATAAATTTTGCCCCCAGAAGAGTTTTATTTAATACAAAAGAAAATTGAATATTATTTTTGTTAAATTGTTGGTTCTTAGATATAAATATTGCTAAAAGCATTATTTCAATCATTTCTATCTAATTTATTCGACAGACCACGATTCTAACATCACATATGTTATCAAACACTTTTACCATCTGGACCGCGATTCTCTATTTCATGAGAAAATATTCCTATATGAATTGTTGTCTATAGAAATTGTTCTTCAGCTTCAGCAGTAAATTGTATTACATCCTGTCTACTCCTTTTAACCAGGTTTGTTATTGTGAATTTGCTAATCAAATTTTCTTCTTGTTTCTTCTATATAATCATTTATGTTGGTGGAAAGTTGAAACGAAATATCTTGAAATAGAGTATACCATAATAACTGCTTCCAGATATGGTTCCATATGATGTATTTCTTTTCGTGTAGAATACTTTGAAAAACAATAGTATTTTAAAGAGACATATACTTGTTTTTTTCTAGCTCTATACAGGGTGTCCCAGGACGAGTTGAAACTATCTGTATATGGCAAAATACTTATAGTAAAATCATGAAAATTTCTACGTTTCGATATTCGGATGCAATCTTTTTAACTAAAATATTTTGTTATTTTAAATGGAACATCCTGTATATTAATACATTTTTAAAATCTACGTAAAATTTTAGTATACCTTTGTATGAAAACTTTTTTCGAAAAATGCATATTTTTTGAGTTATTAATTTTTTTGTAAAACAATTGACGCTGCAGACCCTTACAAATTATTTTTTTACTAGGAAACCCTTAAAGATATGAAAATGGTTTCTGTTCGGTTGCTTTTAGCAAGGTCAGACCTATTTGAATAAATGTTGAAATTTTTTTCATTTTATACAGGGTGTGTATAGAAAGTGTTCAAAGTTTAACTTTATAAATATCAAATTTCTTTATTTTTTTAAATAGAACCACCCGGTTTTTTCTATTTTAATGCATTCAGGGGTAAAAAATAAGGCAAATTCATTTATACTTTCCTATACCTAAACCTTACTGTTATCCAGATATTAAATGTTTTCTGTAAATTTTTAGAGATGCAGGTGTGGACTAAATTTTATTCGTGAGACTACAATCATGTTTTGATAGTCTCAGTTTGAATAGAAATTTCTTCTTGGTATATTTTGTGTTGATATAAAAATTCTTAGAAAATTAATGTGAAATTTGAAAACTGGATATATATATACCGATTAAGTAAATGTTTTTTTCTTAAAATCTATTTGTATCTATAAGAAATGTCCTGAATGAACTTATAAGGTGTGAACTGTACAATCAACTTGCTTTGGTCGTGTAACTAGTTTCTTGAAATTAGAAACTGTTTCATATAGTAAGTGAATTATTATATCATTTTTTAGATAATTGTTTACCAAAACGGGTCTTGTATAGTTTTCTACAAACTGTTTTAAAAGTAAAATAAAAGATTACAGAATAAAAATATAAGATGTTTCAAGCTGCTGTCCCAAACGGACGCCGCTCTCATAAATTATGTTTACGACTCGCTTTTGTTGTCAATAACCAGATACCAGATAAGTTCGAGAAGCTTATTTTAATTCAAGCGATACAGGGGTGATTAGAGAAATATATATTTAAATTAATAGGATTCTTTATCACAAAGGTTAATTTTTAAATGTTAATTATTTCGGAAAATGTTCGGGATATGAATTTTAAAAGGTAAGTAAAAAATAAACTTGAATTTTTAAAATGAATCAATTCACAGTTTTTATCCAACATCTTAGCAATTTTGTGATACTTATTAATAATCTAGCAGATATTTATCACAAATTCAATTAAACATACTTATTAGCCACCAGAATAATAGGGCCACTAAATCTTAAATTCTGATCTTTAAATAACGTGTATTTTTTGGATTGACAAGATTAAAACAGTAGAAAGAGGAGCAGCTGCAGGATACCTTTATTAAAAAATTGTATAAATGTTGTTTGGAGTTTGGTTTATCTGTTAAATTTAATTTATTGTCTTTCAAATCTTTCAATGTACCGGGTGGTCCAATAAGCCGATCTCTCGGCTATATATCAGAAACTATTCATGTTATAACTTTAGGAAAAAAAACTCTTATGAAAAGTCAACAAAAGAAATTGCTGGAAATTACTTTCAAGTTTCTAGGTTAACCGCTAGGGGGCGTAACCTGTAAAGAAAAATTTAAAAACCAGTTTTTTGTGAAATATGCCCAATTATACCCAGTGTTAAATAAGTAAACTAAAAAAAGGTCTCAATTTCGCACAAATTTGTTCAAGTACTTTTTATTCTATTTTTCCAAATAAAGGGTGGGGGAAAGTGGGAAAGTGTTTGTGGATAAATACCTATAACTTTGGTTTGAATCAACCGATTTCAACGAAATTAGTGTCAATAGAAAAAGTGAAGATGAATTAATCACATCTACTATAAAACAATGGAATTTAGTTTTAATTGTCATAGGTAGAGGGTACTTTCAAATGAAAAAAAATTGAAATTTGTTTTCCTCAAGAATGTTTTATAGAAACACCTAATTATTGTAAATTATAATGGAACTGGATTGAATTCTTAACAAAATGGCGCAAACCGCATGTTGATAGCTTTTGTTGAACTCGAGATATAAATAAAAACGCATAAACATAAGTAAGTAAAGTATTGACTCACTCTGTATTATAACTTAGAATTAAATATATAAAAAAAAGATCATACATAAATTTCGATCATTAAGACTTAATGTCCAATTAAATTACTGCAATTGTTAAATCTGCTAGAAGAACAACCGCATATCATGCCAAAAATTTTGTGTGCAGAAGAGGCTTTGCTTAATAGTGCGGGTGGTGTTAATCTGCATAATAAGCATTATTGATCTGAAGAAAATCCGCTCTGGGTAGAGGAAGTGCAGCTTCAAGGTAGATGGAGTCTTAATGTTTGGTGTGGTATAGTTGACGGAAAGATCGCAGGTTCATATTTCTTGGAACTTCAAATGGCGATACATATTTGGATTTTCTGGATAATTGGTTGTCTGTTTTATTGAAAGATATTCCCTTACAAACATGAGGTATAATATTACAGCATGACGGGTGTCCTGCGCACTTTTCCAGAATAGTTAGAGATTATTTGAATGTGAGCTATCCAAATGGATGGATTGGAAGGGTAAGTATATTCTCAGGGCCAGCTAGATCTCCAGGCTTAACATGTCTGGACTTTTATATGTGGGAAAGATTGAAGGATTTAGCGTACTAAACTCACCAACCACGCGAGACGATATGCAACAGTGCATTAGAAACGCTATAAATAGTATATCAACAGCTGAAATTTAAGCAACAGATATGTCAAAGCGTGCTAGATTACATATTTGTGTGAAAACGATGAAAAACAATTTGAACATTCAATTGGACATCAAGTTTTAATGACCATGATATCTGTATGATCTTCCTTTCCCATATTTAATTTTGAGTTATATTACAGGGTGTCAATACTATACTCACTTATGTTTATGCGTTTTTATTTATATCTCGAGTTCGAGAAAAGCTATCAACATGCGGTTTGCGCCATTTTGTTAAGAATTCAATCCAGTTCCATTATAATTCACAATAATTAGGTGTTTCCATTGAACATTCTTGAGGAAAACAAGTTTCAATTTTTTTCATTCGAAAGTACCCTCTACCTATGACAATTAAAACTAAATGCCATTGTTTTATAGTAGATGTGATTAATTCATCTTCACTTTTTCTATTGACACTAATTTCGTTGAAATCGGTTGATTCAAACCAAAGTTATAGGTATTTATCCACAAACACTTTCCCACTTTCCCCCACCCTTTATTTGGAAAAATAGAATAAAAAGTACTCGAACAAATTTGTGCGAGATTGAGACCTTTTTTTAGTTTACTTATTTAACACTAAGTATAATTGGGCATATTTCACAAGAAACTGGGTTTTAAATTTTTCTTCACAGGTTACGCCCCCTAGCGGTTAACCCAGAAACTTGAAAGTAATTTCCAACAATTTCTCTTGTCCACTTTTCCTAAGAAATTTTTTTTCCTAAAGTTATAACTTGAATAGTTTCTAATATATAGCCGAGAGATCGGCTTATTGGACCACCCGGTACATTTGAGAGTAAAATATATACGGACTCTGGTATAGAGACTTGCATAATATTTGAAAGGAAATTGATTAAATGGATGATGAAAAGGAAATTTAGTAAATTCGTTCAAAATGAACTGATCAATTCCCCTTTGGTTAGCTATAGAATTGAATTTTTGTGTTTTCTTGCTTAATGTACTTGTTTATATAATATCCTTATTATAAAAATAAATCCGTAATTTTGTATTAGCAAATATTACAAAATATTTAGTGTTTAAGCTCTGCTATTAAAGAGAAAAATATTAATATGACTTTTTGCTCGTTTCAACAATTAATTAATTAATTTAAAAAATCTATGAAACATAAATATAAAACACGAACAACCAATAAACACCGTTCTAAAATAACAGCGCTCGACGGGCGACGTCCCGTATAATATGCCAAATTAAATGCAAGTAAGGACGTAGAGATGTACTGTACCATCCAAGTCACCAGCGGCATCGGTGCTTTACGCGATAAATTCGAACGAGTGAAACATCTTATATTTTTATTCTGTAATCTTTGGTTTTGGACCGATAGAAACACGTGCGGCACCCTCCCTCGCAAGAGAGTCTGCCTTCTCGTTTCATTCCATGCCAGAATGGCCAGGGATCCAGACCAGCAAAACTTTATTGAGTTCTCCTATTGAGGAGAGTCTTTTTGTCAGTCTAAAACCAATTTCGACGTTACACGATGAAAGCTTTCAGTGCTTTCAAAGCCGCTTGTCTGTCCGATACTAATAAATACCATTGAAAGACACTGTAATATTTCAATTTTATTCTTACCATTATTCATGTAATTTCCAATCACGAAGTAGTGTAACGTAACAAATATTCTTGACCTTATTGAATAATATCAACGTGTAGATTTTGAATTTTTTTCCGGTGAATACTTAATCCATCATTTAACTTTAACATAGATCGTGTCTAGGCAATTCTATTTGAGGAAATATGAACGATTGCTGACACTGATGGTAATTGTATTGTACATTTCACCCATTGGGCAATTTGAAATTTATTCACAACAATTGTTTTTATATACAGAGTGAGTTTTATATAAGCAGCATCTGAATCAACTTAACTATAACTCCAAAATAGGCCAGACGATGGGGGTAACAACAACAACAACAACAACAACTTGAAGTATGTAGATTAATATAAAAAAAGTTTACCAGTCTATCGATTTCCCAAATTAGAAAAAGAAATCGAAAAACTTTTTTTTCGAAATTTTTCAATATTTCCCGGTTAGTTTTTGTGTGTCAATTGAGATACCAGATAAATGACAAAAGATATAACCTACTCAAGTGAAGGGGGGGCAATAGATCTTTTAAATCCCAGTAAATGTCACTCCAATATACATAAATACAAATAATGTGTCATTTTTCTAATAATTGAGTCGTTCCAAACTTTTTATAGAGAAATTTTTCGGATCTGTTTTTTAAATTTCATCCAAATTTATAGAGTTATCTTGTAGAAACAGAAGGAAAATATTAAATAGCGTGGGCGTGAGTGAAAATATTATTACCTGTTAACGCTATGCTTCCGTTTCGTCTGTTTGATTTTATTTTATCTTATCATTTTATACCGTATCTCAAAATATTTCCACAGTAGTCGAGGTGATGTTTTTTAAATTATGTTGGAAATTGTAAAAATAGTCGTAAACTTGAGATATTTAAGTTGAGGTGAGAAGATTTGTGTATTCAGAATTTTTGGAAAATCGTACTAGACACAAATTGAAATTTTGGGAGTTTTCTCAAAATACCAATCTACTCCATTTTAAAAATCATTAGAGTATTGAAAAAACCCAAAAACCAAATTCTGGACCAGGTGCTGTGCTCTAGGATTCTGAAGTGCTGTGCAGTTGGAAAGTATGATAGATATAGATAGATTTATTTGACTACATTACATGTTTTTACAATGTTTGTAGCAAGTCAGAAATACAAAATGTAGAATGTACAACATTTGACATATTAATAAAAAAAATAAAAACACATAACACATAATAATATTAATTAAGGTTAAAATACAAGTCATAAAAAATATATTCAAAAAGGAAGGAATGTCCAATGAGCATGAATACATTTTAAAAATTTTCTATGTGGATGGAGGTTTCTTCTTCCATGTCACAAAATTTGCATTCTTCTTTCTCCACTATTTTGAGATTTTTCAGGTGCCCATTCAGGCGAAGAGTCTTTGATTGTATAAGCCCTACTATATCTTTTCAAAGGCCAGATCTTTTTACTTTCTCGGCTCCACCTATTTCTTCCAATATTACATTAGGGCTGATTCCGCAAAAGGGTTCCAAAAAGATTCTAACTTGAAAGGTTTATATTTTATAAATCGTCAAAGCCAATTAAAAAACTGTAACAAGTCAAATGTATTTTGACAATCACCTTCAATATTTTGACTGCCTTTCTACTGCCGGAAATTGTAGTAATAGTTTCAAAAACATTCACAAATTTGTTTCCTGACAATTAATAAGGATCTATGCCACATGGTTTTGTTCTATATATATATACACACCTGATTACCTCTCTTATATATCTCAAACTTACTGATTGTAAACAGGGCCAGACGAAAACTAAAATTATTCAGAATATTTTCTATACAGTGAAAAAATATAGTTTTCAATACGAGTGTAATAGTTTTTTACATATGTAGTTACAATTTGTCTTCATACAAATTAAAAATAGTTAGGCACAAGGTTATTTTCTTAGAATTTTCACTCTAATACGTTCTAATAATATGTGTCTTCTAGTAAAAGATAATTTTCATATAAAAATACTTATTTAACATAAAATACCCAAAGAAAAACAACAATTTTATTGTAAAGTATATTTTGGATCACGCTGTATCTACTTTCAAACATATTATACTAATTAATCACTCTGTATAATTTTTTAATGTTAATTTAAATTTTTTTGGGTCGCGTTAATATTTCCTAAATCCACTCCTGCTTTTAGAAGTATAAAAATTGTTAGTGTGAATGACCTTTTAGATATATAGGTCTTAGCTTCTTTTTTAAAATGCAGGCATCATTAAAACTAGATTTATAATGTGTCCTATATACACGAGAGGCTAATTGCAGAAAGGCTCCCACCAATAAGAGATGAGTTTACACTATATTTGTAATTTTAATTATGAAAAAGGTTCAAAAACACCAATAATTAATCAGAAAAGGGGAAGAAGAAAATGATTGAAGAAGGTATACCTACAACATATCAACATCGCTGAAACAGATCACTGTAACTGTTTGTTACAATATCAAAAAATAAGAAACAGAAAACTATAAAAAATTCTTGGCAGGGCGAGGATTCGATCCATGGACGTGCGTTATGGGTACAGCACGTTTTCACCGGTCTTCGCTGTTCTGTAATTAGTCCCATTTTTCTGAATTTTTAACTAAAATATCTAAATATTTCTTTTCTTTTTCAGGTAAGAATAGAAACCTTTCTACAAGCTGAATTTTTCTCTGGTAAATATCTTCCTTTGTTCATTTATACAGTGTGGAAACCACCTATGGAATAAAATTCTTTATGTCATTATTTTAGAAAATTATAAAAGATGCCGAGACACGTGAACTTTTGAACTGAGTTGTGCATTATGTAAACATAAATGTAAATGTACAGGGTGATTCACGCAAGTATGCCATAGTCGGTTTTTTTAATGAAACACCCTGTATATTTGCATTTTTTTGATATCCTCGTAATGAACCGATTCCAACAAACTAAATAATGTATGGTCAATTATGAATTATACAGGGTGAAATTATTATTTTTACAGTTATTAAACACATACATAAAATACCTCAGAACTCAGAGCGTAATACACGAATAAGAACGTAAACAAATGACGTCACTCCATGGGGCTGCCATCTTTATGACGTAAAGCGCGTTTTGCCGGTCTTTCAAATTTTATGATTTTTAAAGTCGTTTTAAAAGTAAAGTTTATATTTTTTTGAAAAAATAGGCATGCAAGGTGTTAGGAGACCTGATAAACCGTCAATTCCCACGAATAGCAAAATTTATGCTTGTACCCTATTGATAAAAAAAAAGTTTCTCATATGGTGCGAACTCAAGTGTATATCCATTATTTTTGTTATTATTTTTTGCAAAAATAAGGTAATCCTATAATCAGAAATCACATGGATTTAATTCAGGAGATCAAAGAGGCTCTCCTTGACCAATTCCAATCCATTGGTTGGAATATTGCCTAGAAATCGTACAAGTACCACATTTTGCCCATGAATAAATTTGGCAAAAGCCACTCGAGCCCTTTGAGCTCTCTTAACTCTAATTTTTCCAAACACAGGCTTAGTGAATTAAAAAATATATGAGTTGAAACATGTTTGACTTATGTAGCAATTAAGTGTGGATTTATGCAGCAAAATTTAACAATTATCAATTAGCGTTTAACAATTAACATTTATCAATTATAAGTTGAACTACTCATTTCGCTATGACTCCATTTATGCAGACAATTAACAATTATCATTTATTATTTAGCAATTACGAAATTGCCAACTTTTAACTTTAATTAAATTAAATGTACCGAATTTTCATCTAGTGTACAACTAGTACGCAGATCCTTACTTTTTTCATAGAAAAGCGGTTGACTTGGGGTTATGTTGTGTGTTTGTTTATTTTAAAGTTGTACTAATAAAAGAAAAAAAGTCTTGAATTCTACTATACATGAAAATGTAGGGTTATTGTAACTAGAATATCTTGCTTGTGCGCATGTTTACTATTTTCTCCTAATTTATAATTGCGTCTGCATAAACGATGGCATTTTACTAATTGTTTAATGATAAATTTTAATTGTTAAATGCTAATTGATAATTGTTAAATGTTGCTGCATAAATCCACACTAATATAATTTTAACCAGGACGCTGAATGCGAACAAACTCAACCATGAAACTGAAAATTTCTATTAATATTTACGACATGATCAGATTTTTAATATGCTAATTCCCTGTATAATAATCCATGTATTTAATTATTCGATATTCAGTTAGCAATGAGTGATTAATATGTGAGTGAAATATCAATTACTTACTCGTCTTCCGTTCTCTTTGTTTTAATAACATCCACCAAGTGTCACTACTGTCAATTTTTCTGGTCGGTATGACAGTGTTGCCGGCGGTTATATTACATTAAAATTCAGGTTAAAACAACTCGAATATTTTGATACGACAACTTGAAAGTTGTGAAATATCGAATATAAAAATATAGAAGCAGTGGCTTAGCATATGTCATGATAATTATGTTTGTTTATCATTCCGTGTAGATTCAGTGTAGAAATATGTCCAACCAGTGTAAAGTCCTCAGTAGCGTGCAAGCTGTGGTCGTGTTAAAAAGTCAGTACGTTAGCCAAAGTAATCTTATTTTGTACATTCGTTTTGTTAGTTTAATAATTAATTAACGAAGTCATAATATCCCCAAGCTCATTTTTAAATGCAGTCTTATCATGCGGGTCATACGATTCAACAAAGACATACTCACAGTTTTTGTATGTATATATTTGTAATCTCACATTTTGGTAACATCTGTGTCTTCTGATTAGATACATATGGTTAGTTACCTTTGAACCCGCACGATAAGAGCGCTTTTGACTATAGCTGTATAAACGTTTTATTTATTTTAAATTAAATAATCTAAATTAATTATGGAATCATTTAATATTAGACAGCAATATAACTTGATGGGTAATTTCTACCAATAAAAAAAATCGATTTCATCAGCTCGGAATGTTTTTGTCTCACGCTATAGCAATAATTATCCACTTATTGGATTATTTGGGTAATTACTGATATTACTTTTAAAATAGTCCCAATTATCGTGACTGTTTATCTTGCGTTAATTAAAGATAATAGGAACTATTAATTTCTTCATTTTCTGTTCTTCCGAAAATTATGCCTTTTTTTTTAAGATTTGTACGTCAATGGCATCTGTATCTGTAGAGTTTGGAGGGTGAGTGTAGGCTCACAGTACTTAGCCCACATGTGACCCATTGTACACATTGTTGCCACAAGCCTATTTTTTTTTCAACCAGATGATATGGCGGGAACGAGCGAAATTCATACTAGAACGAGCTTTTCCAAGAATGTTTTTTACTAATGAATACCTCATCCTCATCCAAGAGCGAGTTGGAGCAAGAAGCTGATTTGTTTTCCAAAACCTTTTCGAATGATGTGTCACCTTCCTTTTTCTCTCAGTTGCTTTCTGTACGGTCAACATTTTCAAACGAAATCAATTCAAGGAAAGATGTCAAAGAGCTAGCCCGTTTCTTGATAATTCAAAATGCGTCATTGTCGTCCAGTTATCCAGATGTGTGCACAGCACTTCTGAGGTTTTTAACTGTCCCTATCAATACTGCGAAAGCTGAACGGACTTTCTCTAAATTAAAGTTAATCAAAAACTACTTAGTAATTTATAGCTACTGTCCATTGATACACTTACTGAGGAAACGAATATTTCTATACTTTTTCTAGAGTCAATGTGAATAGATAGATGGGTACTTATTGAAAATAATCTTATGATACGTCTATGTAATCTTTATTACACAGGGTTTTTGGCCTGTCCAAACCTTTTTCTACTGTTCTGTACAGCTTTTGGTTATAAAAGACCGAAAATTTGAATTACCTCAGCTACATTTATGAACATTTTAGGAAATTATTTAGTTTATTCTATAATAATATTCAAAATTTGCATTTATTACTCTTTCGTATATAAAAATAGATTATATTGTATGTACTTTTCTATAAAACTTAAACTTTTATTAATATAAATATGTATTTTTGTGGTTCTGTATACACGAAACGTTTTCTAATGGGTTCCTTTCGTTGTAACTAAACAGATCAAACTTGAAATTGTTTACGTTAGAGGGAGAGTCAAAGTTTTTATTTTATTTTTAAATTTGTCTCCTTGCCAAGTATGAGTAAGCGCGCTCACCTTTTCGTTTCAAAACACCTGCTTTTCTAACACACGAACAGGTATACGATCATCACTACGAATCTATTTTATTTTTGTTTTCTATGCTTCTAATACATATCAGTTCCGAATATTTTTTTTTAGTCTACAAACCAAAGTCTACAGTCTACAAATCAATTTTTATTTTCAAGTAAATATCTATCGAACCACTCATTTTATTTTAACGATATTTCTTGTGAACTCTAGTTTAATTTTTTTATAGCAATACTGCGGTTGAAATTGTACCTGAATTTATTTTGGGGTGACGTTAACTGAGACCTAAAAGATCTATTGTGCCCCGAAGTACTTCTACTTAGTTCCTGAGAAGAGTCTCAGGAACTAGTAGCTTCTTTAGTCCTAATTCCCGGAGGAATTTTAGGATGTCTGCAGGCTTCAACTTAGTAAATGTTCCTCTTCTATCCAGTAATCTCCCAGGTGCCCTACTAGATCTTTCCATTGGTCAGATCTTCTCTTTTTCTCGGCTTTGCCTATTTCTTCCAATATTACATTGGGGCTGATTCCGCAATAGGGTTCAGGCCCCCAGAAAGGTATTTCAGTCCCCCTCTTTGCTATTTCATTTCCTTCTATTCCAGTGTGTCCTGGAATCCATAGTAAAGTGACTATATTGTTCTCGCTTAGTTCATTGAGTTTGTCTAGGCATTCTCACACCATTTTAGAACTGATTACACAAGAGCTCAGTGCTTTAATGGCTACTTGTCTATCCGACATTATGATAATCCTTTGTCTTCTGTATCCTTTATCAATATTGAACTGGGCGCACTTTCTTATAGCGTGGATTTCCGCTTGAAAGATACTTGGGGTCTTCCCAAGCTTTCAGGGTGTTTGGTTCCTGGCCCGCACACATTCCTATCCCAGTTCCTTCTATTGCTTTTGAGCCGTTTGTGTACCATTGAATGGCATTCTTTCCAAGTCTGGTAATGGTATTATACCGTCTTGTGGCATGTCCCAGGTTGTCTGATTACTAAGAACTTCCTCAGACTCCCAGACTTTTGGGGACCTGTGGCAAATACTTAGTCAATGCCTCCCTACATTGGTGTATCCTTCTTACGATACGGTAAAGATTGTCTTTTTAGTAAATTTTAAACGATACCAAAATGGCCTCAAGACAATTTGATTTTGGGTAAAAAAATGCTGCCCCCCTGGAGGCGGTTGTATATTATGTGGATCTAGCATTTCTAAGTAAAAACATAGAATTTGATGAAACAGTGACTACTTCCAAGGGTGATTCCTATTTCGGGAATAAAAAGGGCACAAGTTGGGATAGGATCAGTTCTAATATTTCTGAATGAATGCCATATTTAAACATACCTTTCTTTCATTATTTCTATCAAGATTAGTTGAACTTTTTACCTTATAAACTTTTTAAAATTTTTATCTACACATAAACTGTTAGAACTTGTTATATTTTTGTTCTATAAATGTCCGTGCAGGTTCAGACACATTTAAAAAACATAATAGCATGAATGAATGAAATTAGTTTAAAGCGTAGGCCGTTTCGTCCTCGATATTCTCTCTTAAAACGTAGGCGTTCAAGTAAATTGAAAGTGATCTGATGCATCGATATGTTTTTCTATCTCTCTCTCGGCGGAGGAGCTTCATTACAGCATTTACTGGAAAAGGTGTGGCTAATTGGTAAATTAAAAGAAATTACTATCTTTTTGTTAATATCTATCGGTTGTCAAATGTCGGACTAACGGACGCCACAATCTATACAGGGTTTATTAGGATGACGTTAGAGTTCATACAGTGTGGAAACCACTTATGGAATAAAATTCTTCATTGAGTTAACTGTATAAACCCTCACTTCGTGGAATCTACTCATCATATGGTTTTAAATGAAACTAACTGTTTTTAAATGACACAATATATTTGTAAAAATCTGTAAATTTACAGATTTTTACAAATATATTGTGGAGTCATTTAAAAACAGTTAGTTTCATTTAAAACCATAAAATTCTTCATGTCATTATTTTAGAAAATTATAAAAAATGCCGAGACACGTCAACTTTTGAATTGAGTTGTGCGTTATGTAAACATAAATGTAAATGTACAGGGTGATTCACGCAAGTATGCCATAGTCGGTGTTTTTTTTTTAATGAAACACCCTGTATATTTGCATATTTTTGAGATCCTCTTAATGAATCGATTCCAACAAACTAAATGATGTCAATTATGAATTATACAGGTTGAAATTTTAAAATTAATAATTTATTACACTTGAAATATTGGTACTTTTTTAAATTAGCTAAATATATTTATCCAAAATCTAAACTAACTAATTATTAGACGTTTTGTATATTAAACAAAACCTGCTACGCCCATGAATTTTATCATAAATACCTAAAAATTGCCTAAAAACGCCAATAATTAGACAAAATCGGTAAATAATGTGGATTGTTTTAAATCGGTAAATAATGTGGATTGTTTTCTATTCTGTCAGTTGTTGATGTGTTGACAGTTTATACTGAAAAAGTAAAATCTTTGTCAAGCACTCTTTCCTTGTCGACATAACAATGAAATATTTAACTGAGACTCACCGAATTGAGATTTTAATGATGATCGGGTACGGGGATAACTGCATAAGTCAAGTTGAAGTGGCAAACTATTATTTAATCACAGGTATCCCGAATTGCCTAATATTTCACAAAGTACTGTGTCTAAAATTCATGCACAATTCAGAACATGTCAAACCATTGAAAAGAAAACCACCTTCGTTGAAGATGATGTGACAGTGGATATTTTGTTAAGTGTCGAAGAGAATCCAACTTCAAGTACACGTCAAATTGCCCGTGAAAATAATGTTAGTCATACAACTGTTCTAAGATGTCTTCATAAAGAAAAACTTCATCCCTACAAATTAACTTTTGTGCAGGAGTTAGCAGAAGACGATCCAGATCGTAGAATGGATTTCTGCGAAAACAGAAATGAGATAGCTCTTGGTACCATTCTTTTTTCTGACGAATCAACATTCACATTGAATAGAGAGGTAAACTGACAGAACTGTAGATATTGGTCAGCAGAGAATCCTAATTGGGTGCGTGAGACACATACTCATTACCCTCAAAAGGTGAACGTTTAGGCCGGTATCATAGGCGACCATATTATTCGTCCTATATTTATAGATGGAAATTTGACAGCTGAAAAATATTTAAATATGCTTAGAAATGAAGTTATTCCTGCGTTGGCAAACTTATATCCCAACGCAATAGATCCTAGCTTACCGAATGAAAATGTTTGGTTCCAGCAAGACGGGGCAACACCCCATTATGCTTTAATGGTAAGAACTCATTTAGATGAAATATTCCCCAATAAATGGATTGGACGAAGAGGTACTATTGAGAGGCCAGCTAGATCGCCAGACCTTGCGCCGTTAGATTTTTTTCTGTGGGGTTATCTCAAGAACAAAGTATATGCAACACAACCAACTAGCATTGTAGACCTCAAAGACAGGATAACTACTGAAATACGGAATATTTCACCTCAAACTTTAAACAAAGTTAAGGAGGAGTTCTATAGGAGACTGTGCTATTGCCAACAACTAGGTGGAGAACATTTTGAGTATTTATTTTTATGTATTAAAATCAAATACATCAGGTATTTTATGTATGTGTTTGTGCTTAATAACTGTAAAAATAAAAATTTCACCCTGTATAATTCATAATTGATCATAAATTATTTAGTTTGTTGGAAACGGTTCATTAAGAGGAGCGGCAATGTGTCTTGAGTCTTTTTCTAACGTCCCACTGACAGATCTGTACCATAGGTCTGTAGTTGTCAGGCTAGGATCATAGATAACATGTTAGGATATCAGCGCTGACATATGTGGAAGAATCTGCAACTATCCCTAACGTTACAGTTTTCACTAAATTAGAAATTTTAGTACTGACGGGACTCCCTATGTGACAGCACCCTCGCGCCTTCAGAGATCCCCTACCTTGGTCTGTACTTTGTTGTTTACGGTCAACTATCATTTATGAAAAGTAATAAAATCAGACAAGTGACAATACATTTGCAAATGACACTACAATACGTCATGCGGCAAGCTATTAAATCGTTTCAACGTTGACAGATTTTATCCAACTATTTATTGTAATATTTAATTATATGTTGTTTTTAAATAAAATGTATGGAATTTATATTTTTGCATACTGCTAATATGCTAATTTAATAATATTTTTCTTTTAAACAGGTTTAGATTCACCTTCATCTTGCATATAATTCGATTATTAGAAACTTATTCTCCTCGTATGTATATTATTTGTATTACCATTCTAGAAACAAGATTCCTATACCTTGGCTAGTATTAAATTATCCAGAAATCATATGGTAATGTCAACAGTGTTGCCATATATGTTTCATAATGCAGAAAATCTAACGAATTTCAATTGTAAAGTTATTTTTGTTCTATCCAAGATCAAATTTAATCAAAATGGAATCGATTATAATTTAAAAAGTGATATTAAAATAAATAACAACTTTCAATACTTTAAAAATGTTTCGAAAGATTTATGGGACATTAATGGGATGGTATATAACTCGACTTGTAAACTTGGAATGTTTAGATCTATAGATTCTTGGAAAAATATACAGAGTTGTAACTGGAAATTTATAAAAATTTTATTGGAAGGAGGTCAAGAAGTTAAATAGTGAAAAGTGAAGTAAAAAGGGGGTATCTGATGTAAATTCTTCAAAATTATTTTAAAAAATGTGTTTTTTTTGTTAAAACACGTACTCCAGAACAAATAACTTTACAAATAAAAGCTAACTACATATTATATTATGGGGTATTTTCTCCAAATTCATTCATTACATTACTATAGTATGTACAAAAAGTACGAGGAGTAATAAACCGTAATTAATTATGCAAAACCTTTACAGGGAGCACCATGAAATTTTTGA
>CAJUYI010004954.1:3749-16948 GCA_910591695.1 Galerucella pusilla
TATATATATATATATATATATATATATATATATATATATATATATAATAACATAATGGAAATGATGGGTTGCCTCACATTTAAAGCAGCTCTAAAAGAGTCTGGAGCGGAAGAGAAGTATGGCACAACGAGTGAACTAATGCAGCTTGAGACGGGAATCAATATGGAAGTCGCAGAAACACCCGTTAGGAAGTCAAAATCTTTAGATAGAAGTACGATGTGGCCGAGGGAGACATATCCAGAAGTGTTTGCGGTAGGAGACCGGCAGAGAGAAGCGTCAAGGCTCTCAATCCATCCTCATTAAAATGTCACCAACTACTAAAAATAGACCTAACCTACAAGTGAACGTCGGTCGGGTACGAACCGCTCATAATATGATTTTTGCACTGGCACTGACATCATGGTAGCCTCAAAGACAAATAAAAAAATTGCAGCAAAAGCAAGGTGGACTACTAACACCAATATTGATGTGGCTATATATATATATATCACAAATCTAAGCATGGGTGTAAAAAAGTACATTGCGGGACGTGGATTCACCCTGGTGCAATTCAAAATTTTTTAACATTGTATATATCCCCAACATCGATTATCCCCAATATGAAATAAAAAATAATTGATGATATAATGGGACATGTGATAAAAGTCGGCAAAAATCTGATTATAGCGGGCGATATAAATGCAAAGGCAGTCACATGGGGATCCCCTAAAAACGACAAGACCAATACCAACTAGTATGCCTTAAGATGGCTCTCCTACAGACGTTAGGGGAAACATAAAATCCCACATAGACGTCACATGGGTCATCAGCGACATGGCTTGTGATATGGAAAGCTCTGCATGTAAGCCTTTATACCCTTTATCTCCCGATTGGAATTACGGTGGGCACTCAAAAAACTGGAAGGAAGATCCGGAGAGTAGTAACATGCTGTTCAGCTGCTACCTTTTCTTCTTAAAACTCTTTTTTTTTAGCGAATTTTCGTGGCTCATCAGTCACTTCCTCCCAAATTTCTACTAAATGTCTACTGAATTTCTACTAAATTTCTAAACATGCCGTTTCCTTGTCGCATTAGCCACTCCAAAATGAAACTGATTTTCATCAAATTTCTCTCCCAGTTTTGTCTATCGATGTTCGAATTTTTAAGTTTTGAGTAAACTCTGTATTTCCTCTAACTGCCACCTTAAGGGTAACATATTTTATCTATATTCCAACTTTTTTGGCGAGCAAATGTTTCATTGTCTGGTTGGTAAGTAAGTTATTGTATTTTCCCTAGGTTATTTTCTAGTGCTTACTGCTTATTTATATTTATTGCTTATCTGCTAATTTCGTACAGTTAAGGAACAAAACGAATAGAATGAAAGAGATCACTGTTAAGTTGTATTTTAACACATGGAGTTCAGGTTTTGTATGCGCTATAGCATAAGCCCCTTTTTTACCTGATCTGTTTTATTCATTTGTTCCTTCCTGATGTTTTTTCTAGTTTCCCCACCCTGTTTTCTCTTTTTTCCGCAGCTCTGTAGCCGGCAAGTTCTATTCTCACGGAAAGTTTTACCTCACTAGTCAAGTTACAACTTCAAGGCAAGTTATATTCAAGTCAAATGCATATTTAGTCAATTTCGTTCCTGTTCCCGTTCCGTGCACAAGAAGAGACTTCACTGCCACTGCCGCCATCGCGCTAAGAGCTGCAAACATCCTCAGCCCTCTGAGATAAGTTCCTCCGTCTTATCTTTAGCGTGGGTAAGATTTAGATTTGGCGTGCTAATTACAATTTAGTATTCTCTACGTTTGGTTTTTTGAAATATTCAATTTATGTTGAATTTCAAATATTTCAATAAATCATTATCATTTACATTCTTTGTATTGATTATTCAATAATTATTGAATTGGATAAACGTGTTTGGAAATGAGTAGATACATTTCATATATTCTTTTGGTAACTTAACGTTAATTATTACAAGGTTTTTTCAACTTTCCACCTTTTGATTCTGGTTTCAATTGTTTCGTTCCGATTAAAAAACTGGTGGCGTCCAATTTAATATTAGTTGTACACCCCATTCCAGTGATAGCGTATGAAATAGTTCAATTGGTGCCGAATTCCACTCCCTGAGGTGGAGTGCTCTAGCCTGGGACTGTTTAGGTTACAGAGTGAAGGAACCGGATATGGCATATCTTCAAGAACACTCAAACATACTTGACAATTAAACTTGCCTGAAGGACGTTATAGAAGTACTAAGAAGCTTCATGAAATATACACCCAAGAAAACCTCTACACAGCCACACTGGTGGAGCAAAGAGATTATAGAGAGACTATAAAAGCCCATCATACTGTGCAGAGACATATAATATTAGACGAGAACTCCCAAGACTTGGAAGACTCTTTTGAACTGTGAAGAAAAAGTTGAAAAAAATTATTCGGATGGCCAAAAATACCATATGGAAGGATCAGTTGGATAAATTGGAAGGCGATGTCCGGGGAGATGGGTATAAGATTGTGATGAAGCTTATGATGCTATTCAAGCCTACTGAACACAAGCATAACACATAATAAACGGTTGGATAGGGAAAGAGCTGGAAGTAAATAGGGGAGTATCTGACAATTAATATGGATTATGGAGATCCACAGTTATGGCGGTTGATCACATAGTAAACAAAATAATAAATACTTCCTGGGGATCTATTCACTAACAGCGAGAGCTCCTACGAGAGTACACATTTATAAAGTGCGCATGCTGGCTATATCATAATTTGAAATTTCGAGAGAGCTCGCATGCGCACTTTATAAGTGTGTACTCTCGTAGGAGCTCTCGCTGTTAGTGAATGGACCCCCTGGCCACACACAATATGGGCAGCTGAGAGGGGAAACATCCAAACACATACCTGGTTAATATAATTCAGATGTTCCCAAAATATAGGGAAATAGTAGTAACTCCGGGAGAAATAATGCAGGCGACTTCAGGAGTCCATCAGAGATCTGTCTCCGGACTCCCTCTCTGTAATGTTTTGTACGATGACCTCCTCCATATAAAAACTTCAACTATTGTTTCTTTGTAGCATTCACCGACGATCTCGCAGTTTTGGTGAAAGCATTGCACTGTATTTTAACCACCCCACAGCTTTTGGCGACAGTTCTATGGCATGAATGACTCTCTGAGAAAAAAGCAGGGATGACTGGGGACTGCAGACAAAAAAAGGTTGGGGATTCTAATCTTTGCCAGTCCTAATGAGACGTGAACTTTGCGTTCAACCTTCCAGCTTTTATATTATTTATAAATGAATTTTTAGAATTTTGATTTCTGGTGAAATAGACTACCGATAATTCCTAAAAATAATGACTTCGAATAATTTATAAATTATTTCACTTTTGTAATTTGTGGTGGAATAAACTAATTGTCTGAAAATCAATATTCTCAATGTATTTTACCGCGAAATTTGAAATGTTGGAGTGTCTTCAAATAAGAACGGAGAAGGTACCGGCAGATCTCTTCTAGTCTGTCGACAAAGCAGCAAGTGTGGAACTGTGCAGTAGTCCATTAGTAATAATTTCAACGCCAGTCTTGAAGACTAATAAGTATCGTATCTAATAAGAATCTGGATTACTGCACAGTCGTTTGGAGTACAAACAAACAGTCCCTATGAGTAAAACAGTCCCTTGAAGTACAAAAAGTCCCCTGGAGTACAAACAGTCCCTAGGAGTACAACAGTTCCTAGAAGGTACCTAAGAGTGCAATATTTGTGAGTGCCGGCTTTAGTACCGTGGGATAAGTCAAGAATTTGGACAGGGAGCATTGGTTCTGCAAGGACCATAAGCGTTGCATGGCGACTGACATTGGAAAGTGTCAGAGCAGAAGTAAAGTGAAGAGTTGGGCTTCACCCACATAGATATATTTTTTGTATGCTAAATCTTTGATATTTTTTTTTATTACTAACCCATTTTTTGTAAATTCTATGACAGATATTATATATATATATATACAAGGACAGGAATATTGTCCTTGTACATTATATATACATATACATTTTTTACTCAGATAGTTTTATTCATTACACAGAAACGTTTTTTTGAATTAACAGATTAAAAGTTAGCTGACCTTTCAATGTTTGTTTCCAATTTTCTTTTAGGGGAGAAAATTAGTGGCGCTCTAAAATTTTTTTCTTTTTTTTTCATCATCAAGCCTTTAAATCTAATAGATTGTGGCTAACGCTAATGCGCGTTTAAATCCATTTATTAGGGTGGATTACTCCCTTTTCATTCCTTATTGTTACAATTTCTGTGTGTCCTGGCTTCAAAAGTTATTTTCTTCCATTCTGCTCTATTTCCGCATTTTTCTCTCCACTCTTTGATTCCCATCCTTTTTGTATCCTCTTTTATCTGATTCCTCCAACTTTCTCTGGGTCTTCCCCTCCTCCTCGGCCATAGAGGAGTTCTTTGTGTTATTTTTTCATCATTTCTCCAGGCTTTTGTCTAATAATATGTCCTGCCCATTTCAGGCGTTGTGCTTTCATATATTTCACGATTGCCTCATTGCTTAATTCGATTTCTAATTCTTTGTTAGTTTTGAGTCTCCTTTCCCCAGTTCTTGTTATGTTCGACCCAAGTCTTCTGCCTTTTTTTGTCTGTTTAAAATTAATTTTTATTCTTAAGTTTAATGAGATAACAAAGCCCTACGAACTGGCTTAGTTTACCTCCGAATTTAATCAGTCAGTTAGGCAAGAACCTGCAGTATATTCAATCATTCTTTCAACATTTTTTCGTTTCATTGGCGCTAACCGTTGATTCAAACGTCACATTTTTGTTTTATGAGTCTGGAGAAAGTGCGAAGGAGAGATTGTTTTCGACTAATACTTGGAGTATCCTATTTCTACGAAAATTTTTTGACAGCTCCAATAATCAATAAAATTTCCTTATTTTTTATCATATGAACAATTTCACCCAATCATGTCAACATTACACTGATAACAGACCATGGGCTGTTTTCACGTTGCTATGGACACATACCTATTGATTTATTTCGATTTTGAGGTTTCAAATATTTAATATTTGGAAATGTCACGATTTGGTTGTAGTTCTATTATTGGTAAAAAATTTTCTATCCGAATAACCCTCGGACATTGATAAATGCTCAAAAATTTTATGACAACTTTCTCAAGCTTGTTGCTTGTAGACAACAGACCTCCGCCTACGGCATCGGTCCGTTTCCAAGCAACAAGCTTTCGAAATCTGTCATAAAATGTTTTAGAACAATTATCAATGTCCTTGGGTTATTACTACTGAAAATATACATATCCAGTAGCCTACTTTATCGGTGATCGTTCATCCCGTGGTTTTATTCTTTATGCTAATTTTGATGTGTATCCTGTAAGTCAAGTGAACGGGTAAATCTCATTGTTTATATTCAGCTCGGTAACTTCATCGAGGGTAGAGTGGACAAAATACGTACCTAAATACTTAATATCTCAACCTTGGAAAACCCATTCTGGTTGTTTTATAGCCGATTAAATTGTATTTTTGATACTTCCATTACTTATTTTGGAATTCTACACGTGGCTTATATATCGACCATAAAAAACATTCGAATATAGAAAACAAAATGTGATAATGGTCTCTGTTTATTTTGCCTTGAATGAAATAATACGAATAGAAATGTTGACCTTGGCAATTTTTGCTCCTGGTCCTTGTCCTCTGTTTGCACAGATGTTTCAGTCCATTAGAAATACCGGATATTCACCTTTAGTTAGTTGATATTGTGGAAACCATTCAGCATTCATCATTATGAAAATAATGGACAGTTTGGGTGAATATATACTTACAACTATTTGAACTACATATATTTTTGGAAAGTTAGACGTAGACAGTTTGGAATATTTCCAAATTCACAAAACAGGTTTATACACAGCGAATCAAAATGCTGATGGACACTGAAAGTGAATGTATCCTGGGATTAGCCTCTGACACAGTGAACTAAGATCTGCATTATACCGTTTACATCACATATAAAGATTATTGGTTCCTACAAAAGAAGGAGCTACTAAGAGCAGTCAGCTCCGATGGAGGTGTATTTACCCCATTGATTCATATGTGGAGAGATTGACAAAAATCATCCTGAAACGTTGAATAAGAAAAATTTTCTCGTACAGCCAAGTGGCTTTAAGAGCTCTCAGCGCTTATCGTGTTACCTTAAAGTTGGTATTGAGCTCCAAAAAAAACTGACACAGAAAATTCTGAAAGTTTGGAGTCCCCGCTATTCTGGAATGGATGGCAATAAAAAGGCTCCCTTGCAAGAAAGGTCGCCGAATTTGATAATCGGACCAGACCTGCCCCTGCCATCTCATCCAGTTTTGCCAATCAGACATTAAATACTTGGATCTAATCTACGTTATCTAAAGGTACTGGGCTGTTAAAAAAATTTTAGATAAGTATCTCCATTTATTTAAATTGAACAACCATATTTTTATCCTCCTAAGTAATTCTAATGCCAAGAATAGGGACATCTTCTGTTCACTTTTCCATGCCTAATACTGGGCGTTTTTGAAATATTAACATGTATTTGAAAATATTGGTAGTAGTAATACATATGTATGTCCCTTCCCCTTTCTCCATCCCTCCATCTCAAATTCACTGACATAATTCAAGACATACCGCTTCCAGACCAACTGACACAGATCAAAGTGTAACTAGAATATCATTAAATACGGAGCAAGAGAATAAGAAAAAATTGTTAACCTAACTATTATTTGAATTTTCATGATTATAAATGCAAATAAGCTCATATTGTTATATATTTCTGTAATCTATTACAATGCATCATCAAATCATCTGGAAGAAAATTAAGACTATTTGACAACGTCGTTAGGAAGTGTCACCCGATCCTAATTTGTGAACCTAGAATATCTAGACATAAGATTTTAGTGTGTAATTTTATAAGCTTAAGTGCCAAAAGAAAATATTTATGCCCACGAATATTTCTAAAAATTGGCAAAGTTTGAGTATTTTCTTCCGGATTTTTTTGTGAAACACTCATACTGACATTTACTTCAAGATAATAACCCTTACTGTTTAAAGTGAAAATATTTATCGTGAAATAGCATTAATTAGTGTAGAGGAAGTACCATTTTTTGAACTAAAATCGTGATTTTTGAATTGATTACTGGATGATCCAACGGAACTTTTGTTCTAATCGGCTTTATTCAAGGTAAGCTTTCAAACAAATGTACTCTGTCTGTCTATTCTTTCATACACGTCATAGATGCGCGGGACTTTGTAAACACAACAGAGTGTATATATATATATACTCTCTCGACTTCGTGAACACAACAGCGTATAGGTTAGAACACGCACGGCTTCCTAAATACATACGTTCTGAAATTGTAATATTAAAATATAATGTATTATCCCACTGCTAATAACCCTTAGTGGTTGATGCAGTTTGATATTAAAATGAAAAAAAATATATATATAATTTGTTTTTGAATTTATTGAAAAATTATGACGCGTACACTTGCTAAATACACAAAATGTGGAGATTATAATGCGTATGACTTGGTTAGCACAATAATAAAGAGAGGTTATAGTGCGTACTTGCTAAAAATACAAAAGCATTTATTATTATTATCTGTATATAATCTCTACTTAGCTAACTCCATCAGCAATATCCGGAACTTGTGCAGAAACACTGTCAGGATTCATTATTATTATTATTTTTTATTATTTATTATTTACAAAAAACCTGTATACACTCAACAAAAAAAGTCGTCGCGACACCACACTGTTCAATGCGAAATAGAAATGAAAATATCTGGCTTGCTTTCTATAAGAGAGAAAGATACAGACAGAGAAACATGCGACGCCGCACAGCTTACAATAGCTTCCTATATCAAAAAGTGTCGTGACAACTTTTCGTAAGAATTTTATCCGTCTAGCCCCCTTTCACAACGCGCGATAAGTAACTTCCTTCCAAAATTCCGAGGGTCGCGAAGTCGACCAGAACCGTTTTGTACAAGCGTAGTCATCGTCTGCATTGGATGAATCTAAGCTCCAGAAATCACTAATGTCGTCATTTATAAAATCCATTTTGATTTGTTACTGTTACTGTTATAGCGATCCTTAATTAATTTATTGATGTGTAGTAACATATAAACATAACCTGCTAGAAGTTTTGATAATTTAACAGCGCATGCCCAAGCATATACTATCCTTTTCAATTCTCAATTGAACCAAGAACTTTCTCACCGTTCTTGAACTGAATCAAAAACAGTTGTTATCTGTTCGATCAGAATACTTTGTTAATTTATTATCAGTTCAGAGTTGGTGCGAACAATACTTTGCAGAACCGCATGCGTTGTATAATAATTCCGAACTGATTCTAGCATTTGTTCGAACAAACCTTAGATCATAGCTATGTTTATCTTTTCAACTACTGTTAATAAATTTACACTTGAATATTGTGGTTAAAAAGTGGTGGCGTGATATTTTTTTATGAATACCCCTCTGTGAAAAGCTAAAAAAAATATATGTTAACAACTGTATCTATTCACGTATAAATATTTTATGAATATCGCCCTGTTTACTATCAATTCTTCAAACATAAACAGGGCAGAGCGGTGTATGTACCTACATTATCATCAGTTTTCCATTTCTCATTTCTACCTGCTTATTTTCAGCCTATCGCGTTTTAGCCGTTCGAAGCGCACTGTCGGCCGCATTTCATGCTTTCCAGGCATACATACATCTAGAATGGCCTTGGCTTGGTCGTTATCCTTTTCACCTGGTAGTAGAGTCACTACACCATCAAGCAAATCTACGGAACGTATTGACCGGGTCACCGGCCTAGATGCGCCACCGTGGCCTACTTTCCTGTGTATACGCGACCCGTAGAATAAGAAGGGGGCTAAATTGCACCCAAAAGCCAATAAATATTCTCGAGGGTGATGATGGGGGTTTGTAATCGATAGTGTTTAGGTTATGAATGGGTGGTGATTATTACAAGCGAAATAGGTTAATATAATGACAGTTGAAGATAGATGAATATTGTAACAAAATTTATATGATTCTTTCGATTGTTTTTGTGAATTTTGACTTTGAAACATAGTGTATTTTCGATAAATTTGATTTAAATATTCAAATATTGAAGTCAATAGTATTAAAGCCCAAAAATATACAGAGTGCTTTCGTTAATTGAAACTAACATAAATGAATCAGTATTTAATAGAGGACTTTTAAATTCAATTGGCCTGCATAGGCAGCAGCAGCAATATGTTTCCAATTATCTACAATAGAACACAACGTTAATTATACTGAATTAAAATGGAATGTACCTGAATCGAAATTGAAATTTACGAAAGTGAAGGATAATCCTCTATGAAACGATAGCAGGCATGACGTGGTTTACCAGTGTCAAGTAATAAAAATGTTGTTGCTAAAAGGTTATTCTTGTATGTCAATATAAGGTAGAAAATTCTTCATATTCCATCTAAATGTCATTCACACTTTTTCATATCCAAGAATTGAAAAATGCATTGCGAATGGTAATGATAATAAATTACTTCCCATCTGTGGAAAATCGAAAGTGCTGCAAATAGAAAGACAAAATTGTTCGATAAATTTTTTATGAAAAGATAATGCAGATGATATGAAAAATTACTTATGACAATACGTAAAATCTTCTTTCCAAGAAAATGTTACCTATGAAATAAGTAGGTTTGCATAAGTGCAAAATCAAAATTATTCATGTTCGGTATCAGTGTCCAGCATCTGCTTCGCAGAATTGTTTTCATATTGTTTCCCTACTGTATAAATAATATGGAAAAAATAAGGTTTTGAAACACATGGAAAAAGCTGGAACAACGTTTGTGCGAAACCTGTAGCGCAATGCGCTTCACAGCAACTAACTGAACTAACTTACGAAACTTGTTAGTTTTATCATTATTTCAATTTGAGGTTAGTCGTTGCCATTTTGAATTTTTTTTCAATTTAATCGAATCTGGCCTTTTTGTGAGGTATATACTTATTTCCATCATTGGTACGATTATCACAGGATTACTTACTCGTCAGATATGATACAAGAAACCTAATTTAATGTCTACAACACATTAACGTCACAATGATAAAATTACATTAAATTAAAAATTTAAAATTTAATATCATCCCCTAATTAGGGTTAAACTGTTTTCATATTTTGAACATTTTTAATTATAATTCAATTCAATTTTGCTTATACCATTTTTTGCGCGATCGTATTGAAATAAACTTCGAATAAAATAATTTAAATTTCTTCGGAATTAACGAAATGTCAAAAGTGACATTTATACTTCTCGTTCAGTTTAAAATATAATTTGCATTTTGGTGAAATTGTTTTCATGTTATTTATTACTTTTTATATTGTTCTGTTCGATTCATTAAAAAAATATAAAAGTTCTTATTTTTTTGTTCTTTTTGTGTAATGAATGAATTAATATATTATTTAGGACCACTTAAATGTATGTAGGGCTAAGACGACGGTAAGTTATTTACTTACCGACGTCTGAACGGTAAGTAAATCATATACCGACGTGCTAGACTTAGAAACCAGTAAACATAACCTACCGTCCTGACAACTGATGCTGTAAATAAACAAAAAAGATCGATCGCGCAAAAAATACTTTTTTCCGCAAACGTCAAAAAAAGGAGACATTATTAACGTCAATTCATGATGAAGTATGATTTCACAGACGCCACTTTTTTGTACGGCCGTGAGCTGACAAAAAAGTACTTTTTTGTACGCTGACGGCCGTACAAAAAAGTAGAATTTTTAACAGGGAAAATAATTATCAGTTGAACTTTTAAATGTTTTTATCATTGCACCATGTGATAAATCTTTCGTAAGCATGATTATAAACTCTAATTGACTTAGTTGGAATTAAATCATTCGTAGCTGCCTTAGAAATGTCTACAACGTCGGGCGGTGTACAGTTGGGTTCTGAATCCGACATAATATAATCTAAAAGTACACTTTACTACAACAAAAGAAATTTTGATGCTCAAGTACTTACCAAAAATGCACAGTCCAATTGTTGCTTTAGATTACTTACAATATTTCTGACATTATAAAATATTATTGAACTGTCAAATTTGTTTTTGACTTGGCCATCACAAAACCAGTAACCACGGAAATGTAGTGTGCAGTTTTATAATTATTATTCTCTTAATTTATCAACTTCGTTGCAATCGTTTTGAATTTTTATTTAAATATTAATTAGTTCTATAGTCTGGATGCCGTTTGCCGAAAAAATAGCATGTTTCATTCGGAGCAAAAGCACTTTTTGTGGCTCGTCTGAAATTGTCGGCCTTACTAACGTTCGGCCATCAAACATTCAGACTCGCCACAAAAAGTTATACTTTTACTCCTAATAAAACAATATACTATTTCCTCCAAATGACATTAAAAGCGGCCTTTTAATGACACTTGGCAGGCTTAGAAGTTGTACTTTCAATGCCTAGGCAGAAAAAGTCCACTTTTACTGCCTAGGCAGAAAAAGTTCGTTAATAGGCAACCTTCCAAGTAATAATTTAAAGCAAACTGGTTATTAAAATTGACAATGACATTAAGAAAACTCAAAATGATGCTGATGATAAAAAACTGGTTTTATTGCATTAAAACTACAACACGAAATTTTTATTGTGAACAATTATTTAATACAATTGAACTCTGCCCACTTCCCTCCTTTCCAGTAAAATTAACAACTTCAGTATCCACACTTAATACTCCGAAAACGCCAGATAATATTTTATTGCCGATGTTCGACTTATTGGCTAGCGAGTCATCAATATAGCCCTCCGCGACAGCGGAAGACTTCCATCCTCCATGTTGCTCCAACATTGTTATGTCCCCACTTGAATTCACCAGCAACGTGGCCGAAGTTCTGCGAAAGCAGTGCCCGGTATAGTTTTTCGCATGTGATAGTCCCAGAAAAGTAGCAATTTCTTCTGGAATTTTACCGAATTTGTGAATGCCAATGAATTGATGATGATAAAATAATTTAGTTATTTGGATATTAACAATGAAACGCAATTTAAATATGAAAAAGTCGATTTTGCGTGGAATTGGAACAAATTTGAAGAAAAAATTATATGTTTCACACGGCAGAAAAGCAGATTTAATGTCTTGGCTGGTTTGAAACACCAGCCGCGGCATTGAATCTTGTGCTTTTATGCCTAGTAAAACAAATAACTATTTTGCGCGATCAGTCTTTTTTGTTTATTTACAGTATCGGTAGGTTGTGTTTACTGGTTTCTAAGTCTAACACGTCTAACCGTTCAGACGTCGGTAAGTAAATTACTTACCGACGTCTAAGCCCTACATACATTTAAGTGGTCCAAAATAATATACTACTTCATTCATTACACAAAATAGAACAGAATAAAAAAAAAATAAGAAGATTTATATTTTTTTAATGAACAGAACCGAACAGAACAATATAAAAAGTAATAAATAGCCTAAAAACAATTTCACCAAAATGCAAATTATACTGATCGAGCAGTGTAAATGTCACTTTTGACATTTCGTTCATTTCGAAGAAATTTAAATTATTTTATTCCAAATTTATATCAATACGATCGCCCAAAAAATGGTATAAGCATCACGAACGTTAAGGGTAATACCGGTCTCCAGCAAAATTAGGGGCATATAGTGGAAAAATAAAATGCAATATACTCCTTCTTACTAGGAGAACATACTTCTGTATTTCAGGCAGAGATTTATGGTATCCTTAAATGTGTCAGTATTAACAAACAAACTGACAGCCAGGCAGCCCTTGCAGCTTTAAATAGCCGCAAGGTGATATCCAGACTGCTCGAAAAATGCCAGAAAGAACTATATGAATTGGCAGATCACATTGAAGTGATATTAGTGTGGGTTCCGGGACATAACGATATTTCTGGAAATGAACTCGCGAGAAGAGTTCCAGCAACGACAAATGTTGAACAAGAACCAAAGAAGACAACCAAAGAACACAAAGAAGGTGGTCCGCAAACAAATATGAAAATAGATACAAAGCCAACATAGACTACAGTGGAGGAACACTCCAAAGCAGGTACATAGTTAGACCTTCATAGGTGAGTTAAAGGGGCTGAAGAACTACTGAAACAGTAGGAATGAGCTAAGAATTATTACAGGCTATCCCCAAATAGGGGAGATAATCCTCTCGAAGGTCACAATAGGCCTTCA
>CAJUYI010004955.1:0-16944 GCA_910591695.1 Galerucella pusilla
GTTTATCTTTGGTGAAAAATTATGAACAAAATTTATTGATTTTTAAAATTTCAAAATGGAGCAATAACGAATAATTATTTTAATCTATCCAGGGCAATCATTTGGCTACATGCAATTGGAAGAGATGATCTTGAGGGAAAAACTGATACTTTATACAAAAGTCATCGTATTTGTTAGGTATACTGTGTCTGTTCTGTTATCGGGACTGCCCTAATAGTTTACCAGGGCGGGGTTGGGTTAGGTTAGGTGTCTTTTTATTCCTGAAATACATGTACAAATAGGTACCTTTACCATTTAATTTATTTTATATTTCCTAATCTCCTTAATTTTGTGTTTATCTTGTTGCGCGCTATTCGGCTACTAATTTTGGTGTTCTTACTCGTATTCAGGTAGAAAATGACCGCTGCGCGCAACTCATCCCTGTCCAAATGAACACCTTTTAAACGCTTAACGTACCCTAATTATGACACAGGTAGAGTGGTGATCCTGACGGGAATTCGTGTGCGTCCTACAGCAAATGTATAGACTATGAGCCCATGGGGAAAAAAGTGTCGCGATTTGAAACAGCAGCAAACCCATTCAGAACGATAGTTTATCATGCCACCATGGGTTCCAGCACTATGGCGTACATTTTGTCTTGTGCAGAAAAGCGCAGTGGAAAACTGAACATTTTATTTTTCACCCCCTAAAACTGTGATATGAAACTGTAGGCCGTTTGTTACATTTGATAGTAGAATCATAGGAGATCGGTCCAGACTCTATGACGTTCAAAAATAATCGTTCGGAAAAGAAACAATTTCCCACGGCTTTTCACACAACTTTTTTGTACGGCACTTCTGTCAAATATTTATTTATATGTTGTATAATCTACAGAAACCAATGCCGTACAGTTTGAAATCACCTTTTTAAAGTGTAGAAAATAAGAGTTTTATAAAAATTCTCCTAGATTTTCCGAACGATTATTTTTGAACATTATAGAGTCTGAACCGATCTCCGATGATTCTACTATCAAATGTAACGAACGGCGTACAGTTTCATATCACGGTTTCAGGGGGGTGAAAAATAAAATATTCAGTTTTCCACTGCGCTTATCTGCACAAGAGAAAATGTACGCCATAGTGCTGGAACCGATGGTGGCGTGATAAACTATCGTTCTGAATGGGTTTGCTGCTGTTTCAAATCGCGACACTTTTTTCCCAATGGGCTCATAGTCTAGTAGGTACTTAGATCAATAGTTTCCTTTTTTTATTTCAAACTGCATACTTTTGCCCAAAACTATGATTTGAAGAGAATAAAGCTTTCTGTTATGCACGAATCACGATTGAAATTCAGTTTAAGAGCACCGGTTGTTATTCTTAGGAGCCGCCTGGTTGACTACTTTCGACATTTTATATAGGATATTTATTATCCTCCATAAACGAAGATTTTGACTATAGCGTAGAAAATACATGAGAAACTCAACAAAACGCAACCATATACTGTGGATGTAAATCATCTTTTGAAACCACAATATAAAGTTTGAAGCTCCGAGATTGGAAAATAAAATCGATTCGGTGAATTTTAAATAGCAATATCACGAAAAAGTTTTATATGAAATTCTAAAATTTGATAAATATAGGGTGATTTTTTGAATGTGCCAACTTCGTTCTAATAGTTAATAATTCTTTGTTGGATTACTTGGAAAATAAAGGGCATTCATACAATTTTGAGAAAACAAAATATAAACAATGAAATAAAACAATTTGATTTGTTTAAATCTTTTTTCTACACCCACATGTATATTATCAATTTCCTGCACAGTTTAGAGAATGGAAATGTAGGCCATATCGGTTAACTGAACGTATATGATTTCATATACATCCTAGAACGTATATGAAAACCACCAATCAGCATTCGCGTTTAGTACTCGTCACTCATCTTTTTTTCAATTTAAAGAAATGTCTTAAGGGCCTACCGATTGACGTTAGTTCTTATGACAGTATGTACTACTTTTGAGGTTCGCCTATCATAAGTCTCTGTAGCCGAGTGGTCAACACACCAGACTCTCATGCGGTAGTCCCGGGTTCGATTCCGAATGAAGAATTTTTTTTTTTCAATTGTTAATTTTATTTTAAAATAATTATTCTGCTCAATATTAATAACTATAACAGGCAGACGCTTGAAATACTTATTTAGCAGAATATTCATTCTTATAAATAAAGATACTGTACCCTTCGTGCGGGAGTCCGACGGGTAACATCTATTTATAACAGCATCGCATATTTAAAAAGGGATCCGTAATGTTATAAAAATTGTACATTTAAGAACTGTACATTTATCACAAAAAATTAGTGAAGACATAAAATTGAATTGGTACTATTATGAATAAAATTGTTGAAAATTTTTAATTTCAAGTGATATTTATTTTACAGTTTATTCAAATGTTTATTTTCTAGATTTTTTCTTGAATGGGTCGTAGAAAAAATATACTGTTCGACTCGTGTGGATTGTCCATATCGCACTCGAACGATTGAGCACTCCGCCTACAGCGTCGTGCTCAAACTTCGTCCTCGTGCGATATGGCCATCATATCCACACTAGTTGCACAAACTACTATATTATATTTGAACTAAATACAATACATATTCGTGACGTGTTTCGTTAACACAGTAGCTTTCTCAAACGATTGGAGGTATAATGAAAAATTTTTACTTTATACAGTGCATTAATATAGAATTTCACGGATTTTCACAAAAGATTAGAATCTATTTACATGGAAATAAAAAGCATAAAGTGTCTAAATATGTGATTAACTAAAGTATTGAACAAGTTTACCTGTAAATTTATTCACAACAATCTTACCGGAACCTTTCTAGGTAAAAAGGTTTAATAAGGGAGAATAATTATTGATATCTATTTGGTCGTTAAGAAGATTATCTGAATATTTGTTTTCATTAGAACTTTAGTTCTTTACGTTAGGTTGGAGCGAAGCGACAGGGGGTAATTCGCAAAAGATCTGACCGTAACGTTACGTTATGTTACGTTACTGCGTTATGTGCCTTGAGCCTCTCTCTCTCTCTCGTTTACGAAGCAGCGATTCATATGCTTCGGCCGGTAATCGAACACGGGCCGCCCGCGTGGCAAGCGAGCATTCTACCACTGAACCACCGATGCTACATTAAAATTCTATGCAAAGCTGGTATTCGCAGTGCTGGTGATATACTTGAATTTATTCGTATACATTTTTTATTATTATTTCCATAATTTTTCGCTAGATTGATCTTTTTGAGAACTTTAGTTCTTAACGTTAGACTGGAGCGACCGGGGGTCGCGGCGCAAAAGATCTGACCGTTACGTTGCTGCGTTTTGTGTTTACGAAGCAGCGATTCATAGGCTAGAGAAAATTGTAATGCCGCCCATATATCGATGTCTCGGGTTTAAATTTTACACAAAGGTTGATAATATAATAGTATAATAATCGATTGTTGATAATCGATTAGGAGATATATCTTACAGTTACGCACGTCTGTTTTAAATAAAAAAAAATGCTGGAAATATTTTAAATTAATCCATAGATTGAAGAAAAAAACTGAGGACATAATTTTGTAACGAAATAATTCATCTACTACTCTACAACTACAACTTAATGATAATCGATTGTTAATCGATCAGTAATAATCGATTATAGATTGATTAATAATGATCGATGAAAAATAATTGATTATTAATCAATTGATAATAATCGATTGTTGATCGATTGGAAACAATCGACTTTTAATCGATTGGAAATATTCGAATATTCATCGATTATATACAATCGGTTATTAATCGATTGTTGATGAAGCATTGATGATAATCGATTATTAATCGATTGAGGTTAATCGATCATTAATCGATGATTAATCGATTGTTTATAATCGATTATTAATCGATTGCTGATAATCGACTATTCAATCTATTGTTGATAATCGATTATTTAATCGATCGTTGATCGATCGAAATAATCGATTATTAATCAATTGATGATAATTGATAATAATCGATTATTGATCGATTAGGAATAATCGATTATATATGGATTGTTAAATGGAATTTCATCCAGAGTAAAATAAATTCTTATATTAATATATGTGTATTTATTTATTGATTCAAAAAATTTGATTATTTCTTAAAAGGAACTAAAGTTCTTACCTTGTGTCCCGTGACACGTTTTTCAATTTTTATCTCAAGAGCTTCTAAAATATTTAATTCGAGAGATATGGGTTTTATATGCAAAATTTCAAAATTTGAATCGAGTGTTTGGTTTGCTAATAAATGATTTGAGTAGTTGGAACCTGATTTTTGGTTGTCATAGCTACGTTTGTGTTCTGAAATTCTAGTTTTAAAATTCCTAAAAGTTCTACCTATATAAATTTTATCACAGTTGTTATTACCACATTATAATTTATAAACTAATATATTATAATTTTAAACTTTGTTTAATTTTGAAGATTTAAAAATAAAAAATCTAAATCTTCAAGATTGTTGTGAATGAATTTCCAGGTAAACTTGTTAAATACTTCAGTGAATCCCATATTTACGCCCGGAAGCGCCGTTTTCAAATTTAATCGGGATTTGCCAATCTCGCTTAACTTCTCCAAACTTCATTTTAATGCACCGGTTGCGGATTTGTTAATCCGGCCTGGCAACTTGACAACGCTGCTTTTTCTGTCAAATAACAATCAACTCAATATAACCTTAAATAATTCACCGATATTATTTATTTTTAAAATTGCTATTTCTTTAAAAACTTCACCTTATACAAAAAGTAGTATTGAAATTTCTTGGGCGTACATACATTCAGTTTTATTCGGAGTTTCAAAATATTCGCTTCTCTCATATGGTCGTCGCGGGAATCCAAAATTAATTATACAGTGTGGAAACCACTTATGGAATAAAATTCTTTATGTCATTATTTTAGAAAATTATAAAAAATGCCGAGACACGTCAACTTTTGAATTGAGTTGTGCGTTATGTAAACATAAATTTAAATGTACAGGGTGATTCACGCAAGTATGCCATAGTCGGTGTTGTTTTTTTTAATGAAACTCTATCGTAGTAAGGAGGGATAACAGTTCTGTTGGATGTATATAGTTTATGATACCGCTTTTTGAATGTCTTGTTATATGTTGGGTTTGCTGTATTATTACATACTGAAAGAGCATAGGAAATTGTAAGATGTTTTCTTCGTAGATGTAAGGATGGTTCGCACCGGTTTCACATTGTAGACTTTTGATTGGACTTGTGCAGAATGCTCCCGTAATTATCCTCAATGCTGTATTTTGAAGAGTATCAAGCTGCTTTAATATGGTCTTTTTCGCTGTAGTATATACTATAGAACCAAAGTCAATTTTGGAACGAATTAGTCTTTTATATATATGCATTAGGGTATTATAGTCGGATCCCCAACTTTTAGCAGTTATTGTTCTTAGTAAGTTTATGCCATTTTGACATGTTTTTTTGATTTGTTGAATATGTTGCTTCCATGTTAGTTTTTTGTCAAATATCATTCCTAGGAATCATTCTTGCTTGTTTGCAAAGGCTTCATGTATCTCAGATTCTAGATCGATTAGATTGTCAGTGGTAGACCTGTTTTGCCGGAAGCCACTTTGTTCGTTTATAATTAAGTTTTCTTTTTCAAGAACCCATAGTAGTCTTTTATTGATTATTTTTTCCAGGATTTTGCACATAACATTAGTCAGAGATATAAGTCGATAAGAACTTATATTTGTTCTTGGAGAGTGTGGTTTTGAAATAGGTATAACGATGGCTTCAGACCATGAAGATGGAAACACATTTCGGGTCCAAATTAGATTGTAAATTTTAAGGAGGTGCAGTTTGGCATTGCTGGGGAGGTTTTGTAAAAATATTAGTGGGATATTGTCTGGTCCTGTCATCATTATTTTCAGAGCTAATAAGTTCGATCTCACTGTTCCGTTTAAACGTGAGAAACTCATTTGTGAAGTTCCTTTCGCTGGAGTCATGCTCGAATTGATTGGCAAAAATTTCAGCTATTTCTTCAGTATTCGTTACTACTCTGTCATTATGTGCTATAAATGGCGAATTTGCGTTTTCCTGATATTTTGTTAAGCTGTTGCCATACCTTGCTGATTGGCGTTGAGCTGTTTATGTCACTAACGAATTTTTTCCAACTATTCTTTCTTGTAGCTTTCAGTATAAATCTTGTTTTAGCTCTATTTTTTTGTAGCTAATTAAATTGTTTTCTGCTCTATTTCTCTTTAGTTTATTGAACGATTTTTTATATTCATTAATAGCATTTTCACATTCGGAATTCCACCATGGTAGGGACTTATGTTTGTTAAGTTTCTTCGTTTTCCCTATGTGTTTTTCTGCTGCGTTAATAATTACTTTGGTGAAAGTGTTAAGAGTTTCATCTATATTATCAGAAATATCTGTGTTTTTTGGTAGTGCAAATATATCTGATTCGATGTGCTGTGAAAATTTAATCCAGTCTGCTTGCTTATAATTCCATTTAGGGACGAAAGAATACTCTACTTCGGGGTTTTGGTTTGAGACTGACATTTGAATTGGGTAGTGATCACTTCCATAAAGATATGGGACAGTGTCCCAAGAAATTTGGGCTGTGATATTTGGATCACATATTGATAAATCAATTGAGGATTTCGTTCCAGTGTGGAGGTTTTCTCTAGTGGGTCTACCATCATTTAGAATATTCAGAGTTTGTGAAGTTAAAACGTTTTCAATGATTTTTCCTCTAGTGTTAAGACCGGTGGATCCCCAAATTGGATTGTGGCTATTGAAGTCTCCTAGTAAAATTCTGGGTTGTGCAATTTGAGACAAAATGTTTATGATATCTTCGGCTATTATTATCTGATCTGGTGGAATATAGATATTGCATAAATTGATTTTCTGTGGTGTGTTTATTGATACCGCTATGGCTTCCAGGTTTGTTTTTAGCGGAATATTTGTTGCTTCGATTGTGTTGCTTATATAGATCGCTACCCCTCCACTTGCTTTTGTTACGTTTTCACGATTTTTGGAGAAACAAGTGTAGTCTTTAAAATGATGGTTCTGTTTATTGAAATTGGTCTCTTGAAGGCGAATAATAGATGGGGAAGTTTCTTTGATGAGTATTCGTAATGTGTCATAGTGGGTGTAAAATCCATTTATATTCCACTGTAAAATATTGAATGTAAAGTTGATTTGAATAAATTTAACTAGGAGAAGTAAATAAGTTCACACATGAAAAAATTATATTTAAAAAGTTTAATCTGGAAGTTGAATTATCCTTGTAACTTAACCCAAAATGGTAATAGTTATTTATCCACAACTGTCATGTAACGGGTACGATTTGACTCTATTTTCAATGTCATAATGGCGTATATTACCGCACTAGTGCGTTTTTGAATACATTACCGCACTAGTCCGGTAATAAGAATCAAGAAAAATACTAATACCAGAATTAAATATTTAAAATAACACAGGAAGCTGCATTTTCAATATCCGAAGGGAGATTGTCTTTACTTGAACTTATTTTCATAGATTTTTGTTCATTCAACTTTGACAATTTGATGACATACCTAATTTATTTTATTTCCACACCCTTGCTTGTCTTTGTTGCAATGGTCACAAAATATGATACACAGTACCTTATGTTTGCAGTCAATATTATTAAAAATACGTTGGATTCAAGTTTTTTTTCAATAAAATTTTATGATGTACCTTCTGTTAAGGGGAATCTATCGGCAGCGATTTGACAAAATATCGAAGTATTTTTGGCAAAGAATTTTGAGGTAATGGATGTATTGAAAATTACGAAAAAAATATATCATGTAGATTAATGTTGAACTTAGAGTTCTCATCGAATAAAAACTTTGAAATGCTAACCAAATTTTGTTGAAAAAAAATACGAATCATGAGGTAATTACACATATTAAGCAAAGTTTGAGCCCTTGTAAACAATTAAATATGGATTAAATGGAAAAACTAATTGATAAGAAGTCTAATTTGAAGCTTTATGAATACTATATAAAAATCTCAGAATCCTCAAATTACTTATGACCGTACAATTCCTTATTGAAATTCGGTTGCTACCACTAAAATATCGGATAAAAATCCATCTCTCGCTTTTCTATCCTTCTATGACATTGTCTCTCTGCTTCGGTAGTCGCGTGCCGTTCCTTGTCGATACAACGCTCGCCGGTCTCGGCGGTCTCCCAGTTCAGTACTGACGAAGCTTATAGAGTAGTACGTGAACCAAAATCCGCTTGGACCGCTTGGCTACCTACATGTTGCGGAGCTTTCATATTTCTAATAAAATTTTCGTTATGTGAACTTAAACGTGAGGACGTAGGGAAACAAAAAAATATACAAAGCATAATTGTGCAAGGTCGAATTTGGTAGATGCCCCTTAATAATACTAATAAACAAATGTAGATAAAATGTTGTACGTAATACGAGGGATAGGAATTATTAACTCACTTATGTGATTACAATCTATAAAAATAAGTTCAAGCGAAGACAATCTCCCTTCGGATATGGAAAATGCAGCTTCCTGTGTTATTTGAAATATTTAATTCTGGTAGTAAAATTTTTCTTGACTCTTGTTACCGCTTTAGTGCGGCAATGTATTCAAAAACGTACTAGTTCGGTAATATACGTCATTATGACACTGAAAATAGTGTCAAATCGTATCCGTTACATGACAGTTGTAGATAAAACGTTAACATGATGTTATACATAAATGTAATAATAAGAATAATCTGTTATATAGTTATATGTTCATATGACCCCTTTTAAAAATTTAAACCTACACTCATGGTAAACGGACATTTTCACAAATAAACCACTTATCGCACGCCTAAGACAGCAGGAATTTTTTTCAAATAAATGAACGCTTAACAAACTTTGTTCGTTACTCAATCACAAAAAAAAGAGTCTAACACGCAATACATCGTATCAGCATATTACATCAAAAAGTTTTGTTCGTTCATTTCGGTTTACATTTTTCAAAAAAAGGAAAATTCATTCTTGATAAACAAAATATCAATATTTGTTACGTTAAGAGACACGGAAAAAGAGAAGAGAACTTGGATAAATCCCATCACTGTACGTGACAATACCATTTTTATTTATAAATAACGAGGCCTTATTTCTCCGAAGACTTTATCGTTGGATCTAAATTTTTTTTTATTGCCAATATTATCTTGTACTTTCCACACCCTTCACGGTTATTTTCCTTTGCGAATGTTGAAATCGAGTTTCTACAAAATGTCTTTACCATTAGAAGGTGTAATAAAGATATTTCCTTTCCTTTTGAACACTTCAAAACAATCTAATGGGGAGTAGATTTTAGTAACTTATATCAACTTTCAGTATTTTTATTGAGATATTTCGACAAACATTTTCCAATGAAAAACTGTATTAATGCGGAAAAAAACTGTGGATAACTTTCAACCAAATGGCTCATTGTATTTTGCTTTTGATTTCTCATAGCACCATATCCAGCACCTTTGACCACTTCACCGGTTTGCACAAGTTATTAAAGATCGTTTTACAATATTTCGTCGACCCGGCATCTGGCCGTAGTCGGTAATTTAGATAGGTACTAAAACAGAGATAAAATTTATTTTTGTGAAAGAATTTCACACCTACTTATTAATAGGGAACTTGCCAAAAAAATAAAATCATTTAAAAACAATTAAAATCGTAAGATATTATCATAAGGAACTTCGTAGAAAAAGAAAAATTCCAATAACGATTAAATGACCTGAGAAATAAAGGGTTAAAATTTGAATAATTTGAACTGCTCTTAAAACGCGCTGCCATTGATTGTGACGTCAGACCGCACTTTTCAAGTCAGGCGATCGTGAACTGACAATTCAAACAACACTTAAGGGCTGAAATTTGGTATAATGTGTTTTCATATATAAACACACATTTTGGTAAAATAAAAAAAAATGGGCAAGTTCCCTATTGGAATTGAACTAATTGAAGTTTTGAAACCCACAGCGTGGCCCACCTTATACGGTTGGATTTATTACATCTAATTACATTAACTACATCTAATGGCAAAAAAGTGTAATTTAATAATGACCACATTAAAAAAATATTTTGTACCATAAAGGGTATCTGCAAAACAGTGTAAGGCCTTCTCTCGTTTCGTCAAACCGCAGATTAAATGGGTCTCTTGACTCGTTTGAACCTGCACACAGACCAGTTCTTAGGTTCCACTTCAGTAGTTCTGGTAACAGCAACAAAAGTTTATTGGCTGTATTTACCATTTCATGGACAACATATCAAAAACTTATGGATTGGCGACACAAGCATAATGTTAAATCATTTTCGGAGAATGTTTTTCTTGCGCATTTTGAATTATCAAAAACTATAAAACCATCTTCGCTATGGGCCATTTATTCGATGCTGAGAACTAGACTGAACTGAACATTCATAATAACATTAACATATCAAATTATCCAAAACTACACTACTGAAACGGTGATCGGATGGATTTAGAAGAAAAAAATCGAGTATTTATAAAGTTTCTGAAAGATGTTCCAGACGGTAAACATTTTTTGTCAAAGGTATATTATTAAAATATCCCTTTTCGTAAACAAGAAGTTAGAAATATAAAAATGGAACACATTCAGGACACGGGAAAATCTTTGGTAATTCAGAATCTAAAATTCTAAAACCAAAACGAGACGTTCATTTATAGTGCCAAATAGTTTGTCTCAAAGTATATCGTCTTGGCTTTTGTACGCAATCATAAAATTAATGGGCCAAAAATTTATCAACTAGATAGTGACCAATATCGAAGAAGAAATAGTGAAAAACATACAGGGTGTTTCATTGGGAAAGAGCCTAACTTTAACTGTAGATGGGGATCACTTTGGTGCTACCAAAAACCTATATTTAATGTGTCTTCTGCACCTTATAACCGAGATACAGGATGTTTTATAAATTTCTCTTATTTCTTTCGAACCTCATAACTTCCGAGTTACCCAATATATTATTTGGAAATTTGGTACACGTAATAACCATTATCTAGAAACTCCATCAAAAGCATCTCCATAAAGATATTGCAGGTCCGGCTTAACAAAAAATTTCAAAACTCGTTTTTTCTAAAAACAACACCCTGTATATTGATTCTTTTGTAAATGTTTTTTTTATAATTGGAAAGAGTATAAAAAATAGAATCTCCTTATTTCCTTTTTATTTTTCCGCAGACAATAATTGTACTACCAAAAATTTACCGTCAAAGTTATAATTTATGCACTTTTTGGGAGTTAACAATGGTATCGGAGAGGTTTTTTTTTATTCTTTAGCTTGAAATTAAATCTATTTAATGTATCTAGAAAAGCATCCCAGAAATTCAATTAAGTGTTTATGTTTACGAGTACAGACCACTAAAAAATGTGATTACAGGGCCGTACTTAGGATATACTCATTCAATAAGTTTCGAATATTTCGAACACCCTGTATAAGGATATGTATTTGGAAACTATGCACTTCTACATGTAGAATAACAAGAGTCAAATACGAGGAATAAATTCATACTTTAAAAAACGAGGGGAATATTATTAATTGACCTGAAAAAAACAAGAAATTCTAACAGCATTGTCCGAACGAATCAAGTCTTATCTACAAAAATAAATGACCTCCATTCTTCTCTATGCACTTTCAAAAATATCTAAAATCAAAAGTATATGCTACCGAGATCAATAGCAGAGAACTTTTTCGAAGAATAGAGAATGCCTGCGGAGAAATCAGAAATAATCCAGATTTGATCAGAAGGCCCGTTCACAATATTACAAAAAGGCAAGAAAGTGCATAGAGCAGAATGGAGGTCATTTTGAGCAATTTTTGTAGATAAGACAATGTTGTTAGAATTTCCCGTTTTCTTTTCATGTCAATTAATATAATTAACAAAAATTTCTCCATTTTTTGAAGTATAAATTTATTTTACTCTTGCTATTTTGAATGAAGAAGTGCATAGTTTCCAAATACATATTCTTATACAGGGTGTTCGAAATATTCGAAACTTATTGAATGAGTATGTCTCAAGTACGGCTCAGTAATCACCTTTTTTTAGTGGTCTGTACTCGTAAACAAACGTAAACGTAAACTAGTTTTGAAATTTTTTGTTAAGCCGGACCTGCATTATCTTTATGGAGATGGCTTTTGATGGAGTTTCTAGGTAATGGTTATTACATGTACCAAACTTCAAAATAATATACAGGGTAACTCGGAAGTTAAGAGGTTCGTAAGAAATAGGAGAAATTTATAAAACACCCTGTATCTCGGTTATAAAGTGCAGAAGACACATTAAATATAGGTTTTTGGGTTCTTGGTAGATCTACAGTTAAAGTTATGGCCTTTCCCAATGAAACACCCTGTATATCGTTTATATCTAAGCGAAACTTAAAATTAGACATTTAGTTAACAGGAAAGTTTGTTAAAGGGACATTTAACATCAATGTGTGAAACTTTATTAGATTTATATAGAAATGTCCCAGAAACTAATTTGATAATGTTTGAGGAGACCACGTTTCATTTAAACACAAAAGTAAATATGAACTGCCGTATTTGAACGTGGGAAAACCCTCGAGAAATTCATTAAGATAAAAGGGATTCTAGTACAATTAACGTGTGGTATATACCGTGACTTTACGATCCGTACTTTTTCTTAAAAAAATAGCAATTTCACTAACGAGAAGTTGCTCTTGTGCAGCGGAGGCAAATACAATTTGACAGTAATAGGACAGGTAGAAGAGAATATTCAACATTTTGTTGCGAGAAAGAAAGTTCTATATAGAGCTGGAAGAAATACGGTAGATACGTTTTAAACACTATTGTTTTTCAATGAAAAAAATAGTATTCTGGGAACTTGTGGGTATATTTGAAATAGAGTTTTTGAGGGAGTTGGCTGCATCTTTTGGGGACTGAAACCTTCAACCACGCAGTTCATTCTTTTTGGGAAAGTGAAAAAGGCGTTAGGAGTTAGGTCAGGACTGTATGAAGGATGGTACCAGCAATCCGATGTTTTCTTGTTTTAAAAATTGTTTTGCTTGCTTGCATAGTATTATAGACCGGTAGCCCATGACACGTGTAGGCTTCATATTTGGAAAATTATTAACAAATAAAGTATCGCCGTAAAATGTATGCCACCAATGTTTTCAACATCTAATACATTAATGAATTTTTCTAGTTTCGTGAAAATTCTGAGATTTTTAATGTCCCCTGTAGCGTTGATCAGCAAGTTGGGCAATAGCCTTATTCCACTTGTTTCTGTCGAATTTTAAACGATTTGCGGAAAAATAGTAAGTTTACCTCGTAGGAAAGTCCACATTCTTAGTCTCTGAGTTGCTAAGGCTCGGCTTGCGTCTCGGCTTAGCAATTTTCACAGTCCTTCAGGAATGTTAGGCTTTTCCAACTCGGTAAGCATTGTCCTATTTTGCAAATTATTACAAAAAGTCACAAAACACTGTATCTTATTATGGTTTATCACGGTATAAACAAGAAAAGGAGATTATGTGAAAAGCAAAAATGGCTGTAATGGTGTGCAGTAATCTGGCAGGAAAAAATTGGGGCTGTAACACAAAAGTCCTGAGCTGGATATACACTGCTATAGTGAGACCAATTATCACTAATGGAGCTATTGCGTGGATGGAATAGTAGAACTTATCTATTGACGACGAGAGAAAATCTCTCCAAAATTAAAAGACTATCCTGTCCTGTCCTGCCTTCTGTGGTCCACTGACTCACAGTTGCATAGTATATGCATAGCTGTTTCGGTATCCTTTTTGCATCTTCTGCATGTAAGGTCTCCGTTATACAGCACTATTTTGTTAACGTGCTCCTTTGTGGGAAAGTGTCCCGTAAGTAGCCCCGTTATGGTGCGTAGTTTGTTCCTGCTCATTGAGAGCAGTTCTTTCGCTACTTTTTCTGATGGTTCTTTTATGAATTTGTTCCCATGTATTTGCCTGGTCGTATTCTTCCAGTGTTCATTGTCTTGTTCTTTCACCCACCCTTTTAACCACGACCTCGTTAAGCATCTGGGGATGCCCACAGCAGGTTCGGGTCCGTTCATCAGAGTTGACGATCCTACTCTTGCGAGTTCTTCAGCTTTTTCATTGCCTGCGATTCCACCCACTCCAGTGTTACACTGTTCCGAGTCGCCAGTCTTCTAAGTTCTTCGCCGCATTCCCATCCTAGCCGAGATGTCACCCTATAGCTCTGAAGTGCTTTAAGGGCAGCTTGACTGTCACTGTAGATCCTGATCTGCAGGCTCTCATATTATTTGCCCTTGCTCATGCAAGTATTGCAGACTCTGCTTGAAATATAGAGGCGTATTTTCCTAGCGAGACGATTCCTTCATATTTGCTCGTCTTGCTGTATATGCCCGCTCCGGTGCCGAGTTCATTTTTTGATCCGTCTGTATACCAGATCAGTTCATTCGCTCTACTAAGTGGTGGTGCGTACTCTTCCTCAAGCTCCTTTCGATCCTTGATGACAATCTCGAAGGTCTTGCGAAAGATATATCTGGTGGTCATGTGGTCTGTTGGCGTTTTGAAAATGTCATCATCCACATGCCTTATCTCTGTGTGTCCTCTCCCATGAGCCACGTCATGGTTTGATGCTTTTTCCAGTCGGGTTAGTGCTGCCCTTGCTTCGCACATTATGACACAATGTAGCGGAGGAAGGTCTAGCATTGTTTCCAGCGCCGCTGTAGGAGTAGTCCTCATTGCCCCTGTAATGCCAATGCATGCAAGTCTTTGGAGCTTGCTTAGTTTTAGCATAGCAGAGGATTGTCTGATCTTTGGCCAACATACCAGAGATGCATATGTGATCCTGGGAATGACAACAATGTAGCGGAGGAAGGTCTAGCATTGTTTCCAGCGCCGCTGTAGGAGTAGTCCTCATTGCCCCTGTAATGCCAATGCATGCAAGTCTTTGGACCTTGCTTAGTTTTAGCATAGCAGAGGATTGTCTGATCTTTGGCCACCATACCAGAGATGCATATGTGATCCTGGGAATGACAACCATTTTGTACCATTTAGTGCCGTAAGTGCGTCTGGCAACCATGAAGGTCACCTCTGCTTTCTTGATCACGTGCTGGAGGTGTCGGTTCCAAGTTAAGCCTGGGTCTAGGATAACCCCAAGATATTTTACTTCATCCGACAATCGTATTGGTTCACCTTGAAGCGTCAGAGGGCCAAGTCCTTCCCTTTTCCTTCTTCTGGTGAACGCAATTATCTGTGTATTCGAAGGACTAATACGTAGCCCTCCTTTTACAGTCCAGCCTGTTACTACATTTAAAGCCATCTGGAGTCTGTCTCTGGTTGTACTGTTGTATTTACCTTGGGATAGAATTACCAGGTCGTCTGCATATCCTATGGTGTTAAATCCTTCTCTGTGTAGGGTTCTGATGAGCCCGTCCATGACCAGGTTACACCAGCAGCGGGTATAGTACTCCCTCCTGCGGACAGCCCCTGGTTGCACGTACGGCCATTGTCTCCCCCATCAGAGTTGATTCTATGAGCCTGCTTCTGAGCATGCCGTCTATCCACCTGCAGCTCGTGGCATCGATCCCAGAATTCCTCGTCGCCTCAGCTATATATTCATAGGAGGTGTTGTCAAAAGCTCCTTCTATATCAAGAAAGGCTGCGAGCAATACCTCTTTGTTTTCCAGCACGTATTCAGCCCTTTTTATGAGTTGATGTAATGCTGTTTCGGTTGATTTTCCCTCTCTGTATCTATGCATATTGATCTCGGTGTATTGGTCTTGTAGCCAGTATACCGTCTCTGATATGTCTGTTTTTCAAGAGTCTTCAGCAAAAATGACATTAGACTGATTGGTCTCAGAGCTTTATCCATGTCCTGTCCAGATTATCCACATCCACATACTTGCGTTGCACATCAATTCAGTATCCTAGGGCACAACACTTAGGAAACAACTGGATAGGAGAGGGACATTTACATAAGTAAAAGTCTGCTGATATCCTAAAATTCCACTGGGAAATGGAACTTAAGGAGCTTCTAGGTTGTGAGACTCTCTTCAGAAACTTAGTAGAAGCAGGGGGGCACAATAGATCTTTTAGGCCCCAAAAAAATACATACATACACATAATATCGCTTATCACACATAGTTATAGAAATTTTCCGAACTAAAATTGAATGATTAATATTATTATTTTTTCAAATTATCCTGGATATGAATATGTTGTTGTTATTCTGATTGTATCTATGAATATTTTACAAAAATCTGATATTTGTTATCTTTATTCCAGAACTTTTGTTACGAATTATATGGATTAGCAACATTAATCGGTTATCATCATCTTTTTGTCGTGATCGGTTTTCGATCAGATTAAAAAAATGTATTTCCTCGCTCGGAATCGTGTACTTTTAATAATCCTTTTTCCGATAACAATTTCGTGCGGTTCTGCGGAAAAAGCTTTTCAATCAGCTAAATGCGAAAAATCCTTCAACATTTCACCACCGAGAAGATAAGTAGTAGTAGCGCGAACGATTGACATTTTCATCGCTCTATTTTATTAATTGAGAAGCGTTGTCTTCATTACTTTATTATCAACGATTACGTGGGAAACCAATAAATTGGAAATGACTAAGTAAATTTTGTTGAGTGGGTTGATATCGATGGTTTTATGAAAATAAATAAAAATTGAAGTGAAATTGTGAGATAAACGTGCTGTTGAAAGTGGTTTATTATAATTTTCAATGTATATACCGGGTGGTGACTCGACCTTAGGACCATAGGATTTTAACATGGGAAATCAGAAAATCCTAAATATTTGCTTCCCAGCAAAAGAGAATCTAATGAAATTTTGTGTGGGCGTAAAGTACATTATTTCTGACAATGTTGTCATAAAAGAATCACTGTTTAATAGCAAATAAGTTCAAAAATTAAGAAAATAAACT
>CAJUYI010004956.1:0-11074 GCA_910591695.1 Galerucella pusilla
AAATTTTTAAAACGAATAACAGTAGAATTGTGGATAGACGTCTATTCTCTAGAAACAATTTGCCAACTTCGCAATAAAGTTTGTGCGGTTGGAGTGGTAACAAAGCTTTATTGAAGAAGTTATGGTTTTATGATATTAAAACTTTATTGTTTATTATAAATACAATAATTTGAATGTATATATCATCTCAATATAAAATAAATTCAAGTCTATACCTTCACATTTATTACTGACTTATTTTAATTTTTTTTTTCAAAGGAGCCGTCCCTTCGCCGGCACTACCTCAGCCTTCTGGGCTTATTGTGGATACTCCTAGTGTTGTGACTACAATTCGTTCCCTGTATTAGCTTATACAGGTTCTTTGCTGGTTGGTTGTAGAAGTCTTCTGGAGTCATTTGGATTCTGCCATACAGGTTCTGCCTTCTGTGGTCCAGCGACTCACAGTTGCATAGTATATGCAGAGCTGTTTCGGTATCCTTTTTGCATCTTCTGCATGTAAGGTCTCCGTTATACAGCCCTATTTTGTTTAGGTGCTCCTTTGTGGGAAAGTGTCCCGTAGGTAGCCCCGTTATGGTGCGTAGTTTGTTCCTGCTTATTGAGAGCAGTTCTTTTGCTACTTTTTCTAATGGTTCTTCTATGAATTTCTTCCCATATTTGCCTGGTCGTATTCTTCCAGTGTTTATTATGTTGTTCTTCCACCCACCCTTTTAACCATGACCTCGTTAAGCATTTGGGGATGTCCACAGCAAGTTCGGGTCCGTTCATCAGAGTTGACGATCCTACTCTTGCGAGCTCGTCAGCTTTTTCATTGCCTGCGATTCCTTTGTGACCTGGGACCCACTCCAGTGTTACACTGTTCCTAGTCGCCAGTCTTCTAAGTTCTTCGTCGCATTCCCATACTAGCCGAGATGTCACCCCATAGCTCTGAAGTGCTAAATAAATAAAATCTGAATTTCACCCTATCCATGTAGAGAAAGTTCAATTACCCAGACAAAGATTTAGTATAATAGCTAGACCAATTTTTTCTCTGCGATGACTTTCCTGCTTCTATGGTGTTGTCACATATACCCTGTATACCTCGGATGAAATTACTGTAGGTAACAAAAATATTGCCTAATTTTCAAATAAACCTAGTCGTTAATACCTGAGCTACAGCCTGTAAAAAAATCTCGAGACATCGAGACACCCTGTGTACATATATATTTTTTTCGAATTCTCCCATTCACTTAGCATTTTTTATCCCTATGCTAGAGCACCATGATTTAATTGGTCGATGGCAGACTGAATGATAAATCTTCCGGATTTAAGGGTGTAAATTAAGCTTTGTGGTTTCCCAGCTCATGGATAAATACTTTATACGTTGTCTGGTTTATGAACGTTTCAACTAATTCGAAACGTTACACTTTAGCTGTATTAATTAATGGGAAACAAGTTTGTTTTGTTATCGACTCGTCTGCACAGTCGAAAATACAAATAGGTCAAAGCAATTCCAAAAACGACGCTTTTACGGCAAATACCGGTAAAAAGTTCAAAGCACGCCAATAATCCGAAGTCAATCAGTGACATTTTCAGTTGGAAACCGAAATTTATTGGAATAATTTACGGACCACGAAAAGTTTGTTTTTCAATGAAGTTTAAGCACGTATTCATTCCATGAAAAAATAAAATTAGATTGTGTCGTTTATTGATCGCAAGTACCAATTAGATTGGATTTGATGAGGTGGCTAATCGGCCTATTCTACTGCGACCTTTTCAGATCTATTGTGGTCCTTTGAATCTAAAATACATTCCCCAGCCCAACTCTTTTTAGGTAACCATCACCACCACAGGGACTGAATATTTCATGTAATTTCTAGCCAGTAACTTCTCGTCGCCTATTACAAGAAACCGCTCATTCGCCAGGCAGTGGACAGAATTTGCACATGGCTTCGTCTGTCAACCCCATTAGCTTTGCGCGCCTGTTAAGCTTACAGTGCCTGGTAAACATACCTACTACAGCTTTGACAGTTCTCCAGTCTTTGTTTATTAAGTCTGCCGTGAAAGTTCTTTAATGAACTGTTTCGCCTGTCTATGTCCTGGGGTGCTATTCTCGAATTCATGAGAATGATTGGCGTATGCGAATTTATTGGTTTTTTGTATGAGAACTTCAAATTCGTATTCTTGATCGATAGAATGTGATTTTTTTGGTCGCGTAGGACAATATTTTCATGCGAATATATTCTTCTGGGTCTGCTCCATGAAAAACGTCAAAATCGAATGCAGAGAGAGAATAAGAACAATAAAGAAACGGTTGATATTCAAATACCTTTGGAAATTTCATGTCAATACCGCACATATCGTTACCCTAATCTAATTCGCCAATGTCGTAAGTCCATTTTTGCCAAAATTGGGTTTTTCTACGACAACCTCGATAAATGTTCATTTTGTAACCGTATCTTCAATCATACAAACAAGGACATTTTGTACAGAATTTCATTTTCGCATCGGCTGCTAGGCAAGTTGCTAAGCAACAAATGCGAAATGGAATATTTCGTATGAATATTTCTAAAATCACAACGACTACGGCTTGTCAAATTATTACGTCCAGCGACAAATTGATGAAATGTCAGCAGATCGTTTCTGTCAAAGTTTTAGTAGGCAACGAGTAATTTCATAGTTGTTTTCTATAAATACATTTTTGTACAACTGTCATTAAAAGTGACACTTTTAATGATAGCAAACAATCTGCCAAACGTCTGCCATTCACAACAATCTTTTGATTATTTGAATACTAAAATGCATTTTGAATTTATTGTCATTGCAAATTCGCTCGTTTCATTATCAAAATAGGGAAGTTGTACAAAAAACATTGTATGGTATTTGTGTTAAAAGTGATTTTATTTTGTTCGTGAAATTGTTCAATTCGCTCCGCTCATTTCACAAACGTTTTCACTCACAAAATAAAACCTCACTTTTAACACTCATATCATAAATAACTATTTTATAGGTTTCTTTTTCTGTGTACCTTAGAAATAGCAATAAAAAAAAATTTACATATTTCATCAATTTATATTTTAATTCTGATAGAAAGCCCATTAGCGGGGAATTCGGAGTAATGAAATATTATCAGTTTATTTCTTTGATAATTTTTTACTAAATATAGTAACCAATCAAATTACTTAATTTCAAGTCCTATGTCAAATTTCATCCAAACACCGCTGTATTACAGAGATTATTTCACTCAATGCAAAATACGCGCCTTCGATCGGTTTAAATATGAGGATTAATATCTGAAAACAACATGTTTTCGATTTTGTTTGGATACATGCAATTTTCCTATCTGTGTATTTCGCGTTGTCATTAGTTGCTTTATTATTAAAAATCTAGTGACTGACAGAAAATGTCAAATTATTAAAGAAATGTCAGAATCATTGTATCAAGAAATAATCTTGACAAATACAACTCGTGTAATTAATGATTATCGAAAATTTCTCCTCTTTTTCGAAACAAATTGTTGTTTTAGGAAACCACACTCGCGCTTACGCGCTCGTGCTGTTTCCAAACAACAATTTGTTTCTCAAAATCGAAGAAATTTGTATTTCGATAATCATTAACACACTTGTTGTATTATTATCGATAATACCCTACATGTGGTGTTTTCAGTTTAGTGTTTATGTTTTATTAAGAATTAATCAAACGTCAAACTGACAACTGGATTAAAAATGTCGGGAAAATTTGGTATTGCATCTAACGATTCAATTAATTTACCAATTGTACTTTTCACAACTGTAGTTTTAAATAAAAATGAATAATTTTTGATTAAAACTAATAAAGTTTGTATTGAAAAGTATTAAGCGTCAGATTGACAATCAATTTTATGATATCTACAAAGTAAAAAATTATCTTATCGAATACTCCTCGGGTCTTGATAAATACTCAAAATTTTGTCGTAGAGAATCCTTCAAGCGTGTTGCTCAAAGATAATAGCGCATTCTCTATGACAAAATTATCTCGGTATTATCAAGACCCTAGGGGTATTACTACTGAAAGTTTTTGCACTGTATGCATGTATTAAACGTGAACGACATGTTGTCATAGAAAAAGTATAGTATGCATCTCGCAACAAAATGGCCATTTTGCACTCTTATGAATTGCAGCACTTGCCTTTGGCTCGTGCTGCAAATTTCAGCCTCGTGCAAAATGGGCATCATTTTGTGCTAATTGCATAATATACTATTTTGGCACCATCTCGTTTAATACTATCCTAAAAAAATTTTGTTTTCTAAAATCAGTTTCAAAATAACAAATCCTAACCTTAAATTACGTAGTTTACCAAAATAGAATCATCAACCACTAATAATTCAACCCAATAAGACGTTTTCATCCTCCCCTGTAAAATCAAACTGGACTTACGACATTTGCGAATTAGGGTAACGATATATGGCTGGCTCATAAGTTTCACGTTACTTTTCATGAATTCTACAAGTTTCTTTCTGTTCTTGGGATATATTACCAGTTCTAATTTTTTTTGAGATGGAACACATAATTAGATCCACAACCAAATAATTTAAAGGCAGAGATATATAGGTTTTAAAAAATCAAAAATCAGTTTGTCTCTGTTATGACGTTATGTTATAAAGTTTGACATTTGGTAATTCGGCAAGGTAAAGTTTTTTTTTATTCTGTTATTTAACGTCGGTCTATTTCTGCGACTGAGGCTAATCACCGACGCAGGGAGCACTCTACCCCTAACCGGAAATTTTGGCGAACCCACTAGTGTTCCAACCAGTGGTAGCGTTCTTTAACGAGCCCAACATCCATGGACTCGGGACCCCGGTTTTACGTCTCCTCCGAAAGACGGCATATCTACATTTTATACCTCGTGCTCATTGGTATAATGCCTGCGAGCTGTGATATGCTAGTCCGCTGCAGGCTGTACTGGCCCTATACGATGGTTTTCCCTGGCATGGTCGTCACCCATCCAAGTACTAACCATGTCCGACCTTGCTTGACTGTAATAATCGCAACAAGCGCGTTCCACTACAGCCCAACTAACAATTTAAGTCATAAATACTCTAGTCTTAGGAACTATAACCTATCCATGGTAATAATTCCGTGGTTTTTACGAAAATAAGACCTTTACCGTAAGAACATACAATAGAGTGAATTTATAAGGTCAATAATACGAATGATTTACTTAGAGTATTACCTATAACGTAACAGTAACAATTAAAGTTATTTTTACGAAAACATTCCTCTTAGAATCACTTATACATTATTTTTCCTCATAAGTAAAATTTTGGCGGTAATAATCACCATTATTTTCACTTATACGTAATATTGCTGTGGTTATAATTACGTTTCCAATTTTACTTTACAGCCGATTCACTGTTAAGTTGCCAATGCTTCTGTCTATGACGTAAATGTTTCAACAGTTTATTACTGATAGGTTTGTGACTTTTTGGTCAGATTATTGGTATTTTGTTGGAAATCGTTACTTCAAAAATTACTTTTTGGTTTTTTTACCTAAATGAGACATATTCAAAAGAACTACAAAGTCACAATTACCGAATAAATTAACCATGAAGTGAATTTAACTTAAGGGTCGTTATTATTTTGGACGCCATAATGATTATCACTTTCAATTTTGTGTAATTCAAAATTATTGTCGAAATTTTACTTCGACCTACTTTCAAGCTCAGAACATTGTTGATATATCATTTTTATGACTAAACTAAATGTAAAAAAAGCCTTTTATACATTTTATCGATTTTAACTTAATTTCTAGACCGCATTACTCTTAACATTTTCATAGAAAAACTGATTATTTTGGAGGCGAATGATAAATTAAGAGCTAAAAGTAGCCATATTATCAGTAAAGTATGCCCGGTTTATGTTTTCGAAGCTAGGGACCTCTGAATTGAGCGTGTTTTACTTTGTATTTTTTACCAATATTATATTATTGTGATTATGTAGAGCAAGCCACCATAGTTTTTTTGAGTTTATATCAAAACTATAAAAGATAAAGAAATAAAATGTTGTTCCACGTATCGCCGAGGAGGATAGAAAATATGTTGTCAGAATTACTACTTTATTACGTTATTATGACGTCGCTAAAACGGTATTATTACGTCTTTGTGTCCGTCACTGCAACGTTTTCACGACGTTGTAGTTACCACAAATGTGTTCCCCATTTTGGTAGTGGTTACGTGTTAACGACGTATTTAGAACGTAACAACGACTAGTAAAAATGACTTGAAGGTTGACTAGATAGTCAGTTTTACGGTTTTGCGACTTAAAATGTTAGTTGGGAGTGCTGGGTCGTCGCCCCAAAGTAAAGTTAGGTAGGTATAAATCCTACGACTAAAGGTATGTGTACCGAGACAGAAAAATCGTCAGTATATGGGCGTCTGACAAATTGAAATTGTCTAATTTAACAGAAAACGAAGATATCACCAACATCAACACTAACCTTTGAAGTGGAACTTGTTTTTAGGATGGATGCACTGCTTTAACACAGTGTTGTCAGATTAGTCACACGCTAATTTTTTGTACTCGAAGGGTAGTACCTATAGGATCGCCTTCGAGGGAGAGAGTCCCGGTATGTCTGCCCATAGTACGTGTAGGTTTTTCTCCCCGCCCAGATATGGCTATGGCTGATCTAGCTGTGCTTACCACAATGCTAAAAACTGGTTCAGGTCCGATAAATAAAGTCTTTGATCCCTTTTTTGCCAGAGTGTCGGCCTCCTCATTGCCCTCCACTCCTAGATGCGCCGGCACCCAGGTCAAAATGACTGTTTTTCTTGTCTAGTATTTCAAGGGATTGTAGACAGTTATATATACCATCTTAGATTTTATCCTGTTCGAACTCAGTGCTTTAAGAGCAGCTTGGCTATCTGAAAGGATGTGTATGTTCTTTTTTACAACAGGTTGATTCATCAGCACTCTTGCAGCTAGTTCAATGGCGTATACTTCAACCTGAAAGATGGTAGCGTACCTGCACAGGTTAGCTGGAATCGGAGGGGTACCCAATAAACTATTTATATATTATTTGTCAAACTGCATACAAATGGTTAAGGTAAACAATACCCTTAGTAGAGAGAAAGTTAATTGCGGTTTGCCACAAGGAACTGTGTTTGGTCCAGTATTATTCACTCCACTATACCCATTATACTACTTTTGTGGCCACATTTACAACATCATAAGAATTAGGCTGGGACTGGCGTTTACAAATGATTGCTTCAACGAGAGGAGAAGAATCCTGGAATGTACATTCGTTCATCGTCACAGAGAAATTTAAGTGGAAGCACATTAGTTGAATGAGTTTAAAAAATTGGTAATCAAGGCTATAATTTGGTGAGAATGGTATTTAACATGAAGCAAGCAATATTATATTATACACCAGAGTGGTGAAAACTATTATTATCGACCGAGCACCAAGATTATCTCGCGAGGGGCTTTACCCGAGCGGAGTAAGGTGCGAGGTTTATAAATGACTTCAACACCATGGTGTATATACAATTTTTTCCACTACTAGCCAAATTTAAGAAAAAAATTGAAAATAATCACAAACGAGAAGCGTTCACTCCGTAGTCTGACTGACAAGTACACTGTCAGTTTTCGATATATTATGAACGTACTCTTTATGTCATCAGTCATTTTTGATTGAGCGCGAATTTTAAACTAATGACATTTTTATTCAAATAATTTTACCTTGATAGGTAATTTCAAGCAGCAAATATGCTAAAGACAATATCCTGGGTATACAAAAGCACAAGATTTTGTTGAACTACTGTCTCTGAATTCTCAAAATATTTGAATTTGTTCGTTATTGACCAAGGTTAATAATAGAAAATATTATTAACCACTAATAGAGAAATACAACTTCTCAGTTGGCTAGAAGCAGCAATAATGGTCAACTTCACAACTAGTAGTGGAAAAAGTACATTCATTATTGTGTATTTGATAAAATCATCGCATTTATTTCACAACCCATCTTATAAATGAAGAGCCGGAAATTAACCTTTTAGTTGGCATTGAGAAACTTATGTAATTTAACATCCAGAGAGAATGTATGGCGTTGATTTAGAATTCTCGATCCAGGTCTCCAAGACCACAAGTCAAGGCGTCAATTCCTAACGTCACAAACATAAAATTGTACAATTACATTTATAGATACAAATTTGAGCCCAAAGATATTTATAGCAAACAGAATAAACTTTAATTAAATTATAGTTATTGATTAGACATGCTTACCCTTATTGGTAGAAAAAGTTGAAGAAGCTTACCTATAACAAAAAATAATTGGTTAAAATAGTTTATTTGCAATTCTCACCTTCTGTGAGTAAAAATGAAATACAAAGTGTATAAATCAAATCGTAAATATTTCAATAAAATACTTTTAATATATTCATCAGTTTTCACGGAAAGTTGCCGGCGTACACATTGTCAAAGATTACAGAATAAAAATATAAGATGTTTCAGTCGTTCGAATTTATCACGTAAAGCACCGATGCCGCTGGTGACTGTCTGGTGACTTGGATGGTACAGTACGTCGCTACGTCCTTACTTGCATTTAATTTGGCATATTATACGGGACGTCGCCCGTCGAGCGCTGTTATTTTAGAACGGTGTTTATTGGTTGTTCGTGTTTTATATTTATGTTGTATAGATTTTTTAAATTTATTAATTATTATTCTATTAATATTTTTCTCTTTGATAGCAAAGCTTAAACACTAAATATTTTGTAATATTTGCTAATACAAAATTACGGATTCATTTTTATAATAAGGATATTATATAAACAAGTACATTAAGCAAGAAAACACAAAAATTCAATTCTATAGCTAACCAAAGTGGAATTGGTCAGTTCCTTTTGAACGAATTTACTAAATTTTCTTTTGATCATCTATGTAATCAATTTCCTTTCAAATATCATGCAAGTCTCTATACCAGAGTCCGTATATATTTTACTCTAAAATGTATATTGAAAGATTTGGAAGACAATAGATATAATTTAACACATAAACCAAACTCCAAACTTGGTATTCTACAACATTTATAAAAATTTTTAATAAAGGCATCCGGCAGCTGCTTCTCTTTTTAATGTTTTAACCTTGTCAATCCAAAAAATACGCGTTATTTAAATATCAAAATTTAAGATTTAGTGGCCCTATTATTCTGGTGGCTAATAGGTATATTTAATTGAATGTGTGATAAATATCTGCTAGATTATCAATAAGTATCACAAAATTACTAAGATGCTGGATAAAAAATGTGAAATGATTTATTTAAAAAATTCAAGTTTATTTTTTACTTACCTTTTCAAATACATATTCCGAACATTTTTCGAAATAATTAAAATTTAAAAATAAACCTTTGTGATAAAGAATCCTATCAATTTAAATATATATTTCTCTAATTACCCCTGTATAGCTTAAAATAAAATAAGCTTTTCGAACTCTGGTATCTACCGGTCTCGTTATTGACAACAAAAGCGATTCGTAAACATAATTTATGAGAGCGGCGTCCGTTTGGGACAGCAACTTGAATCAAACCGCCCTGGAGTGAAACATCTAATAATTTTTATTCTGTAATCTTTGGCATTGTCAACCAACTTTATCATGTCACATTTCAGATGCCGGTGTTCTCTCTCATAATTTTCAAAGTGCACCAAGCGAAGTATAACTTCAAGAAAACATAACTTTGATCTGGTAACAAGTTATGGAACACCCTGTTACTAATTTTGGAATAATTAACTAATTGAAACTAATTAACCACCCCGTATAAATATTATTTAATAATAAACGTAATGCTGCCTCTGAAATATTCTGCATAAGAAGACGACTACTAATGAGTGGAACTGGATTTTTTGTTCAAGGACGATTAGAACAATAATTCGTCGGGAAACATTTTTCAAAAAGATAACGTTAATCGAAGAGGTCGAGAAGGACTCGAAAAATGGTTCAACATCTGTTTTGAGCAGAACTGAGACATTCTTTGTTACAATTCATCGTTTTTATAGGTATGGATTTATTTTGGAATCACGACGTTTTACCGCTGCAGTAGATGGCATACATTTCAAATTAGATGTGTAAGATTATTTTTTTAAACTGATTTTATTATTGTGCAAAAAAATATTGTCACTTTTTCAGACGAATAAAGTGACAATTTACTGTTCTGGAAGTAATTTGATTATTAATTTGTTTAACTACAGACATCCTCATAAAATAAGGTTGATATTTTCTTCACTATTTCAAATGGTTGGACCTCGTATTTTATCGCAAACCTTACCGGGCCCGAAAAATCAATGGATTCCCAACACCATTACCAAATTTGGAAATAATGCCATTCAATAGTAAGTAGGTATACAGAAAACTAAAAAGCAATACAATGGGGAAGAAGGGAAGAAAGAGCTTGCATTCCAATTTTGATAAAAATTATAGAAATTGATATTTGGGAAAAGGTAAGCAATGGAAATTTGATTTTTTTTCTATATAAGGAAAATAATGTACATTAACCCTTTAGCATATTAGCACTACCAACTCTTATAACAGTAAATAATTACTAATAAGTAGGTACTACACCGCTGTGGTGAATTTTTTTTCTTTTCGTCTTCATTTCTTTTTCCGCAATTTTTGTTTAAAAAACATTAATGTGTAATAAAGCTAGAGCCTAAAGTTATTTGTTTCAAAATTTGTGAAAAAAGAACTTAAAAAAAAAATTTCACCCTAGCGGAGAATCGAACCGTCATACTTCAGGTTTAACCTTTAAATTTTCTGTGCACCTAACCGTGTAGCTATTTCTCAGACAGTTAAAAGTATTTGGAAGTGGTAAGTACATGGTGTTCTACTGTTTAAAACATAACTATCCTTTTTTCATCAAACTAGAGCGAATTTATGAAAATTAAAAGTGTATTTGAACTTATTTTACAACGACCTTCCCAAATCTGTTATTGGAACTTTTGGTACTTTAGTTCTTCACGTCAGGTTATGTTTGAGCGACCGGGGATCGCGACGCAAAAGATCTGACCGTTACGTTACGTTATGTTACGTTGCTTCGTTATGTGCCTTGCTTGCGTGCGTGGGCTCTCTCC
>CAJUYI010004957.1:0-16942 GCA_910591695.1 Galerucella pusilla
CATCTACGAATGGGTAGCTCAACTACACTTTTCAACTTTACAAACTCAAACAAACTATCTTTTCACACCAAAAGAGTTTGGTTTTCCTCAATAATTAATCCGCATTGTGTGTTGTTTAAAGTCGTGTGGCCCACCGCCCTTTGTTTTCCCGCAGTTTTGATGACTTACTTACATAGCTGAACGCAATAGCTGTATAATAATAGCATATAGACCGCCATCTATCAATGAGTAGCTCAACTACACCTTTCAACTCTCTTAAACATTCTCAACAAAACTATCTTTTTACACCAAGAGTTTGGTTTTCCTCAATAAATAATTCACATTATTAAAGAGACATGGGGTATTAGAGATGCGTTGTTTAAAGTCGTGCCAACGCTTTGGATGACTTACTTACATTGCTTGAAGTGGTAAAGGTATGTGGAAGAATTGTCAACTTTTTACAGTCCACAAATGGAGAAAAACAAAATGTTAACAAAAATTAAATATATTTCTAAAACTGTAGTGTCAAATATAAAATTGCACATTCTTTACACATTAATCTCAACAAAAACTGTAAAATCGTATGTCATGAATCATATCCTCCTCTAGGTGATGCGACGGGTGACGGCGGTGGAGGAAGAGGGCTGAAATATGTAGACGAACGCGAGCTTGGTGATGGCGGGCAACTTTCTTGATGGCACACTGATCTTGGGGTTGGCGGAGGTGGAAACGGACCAGTATCGTATCGACCTCTGGAGGGGTAGTTGTAATCGCTTTCATCATTGATATCGGTAGAACAAGGAGTCGGCGGTGGAGGTTGGTTTATGGAACGGTAGTGGCGATATGGACGATATCGAGAAGGGCTACTTCCTATAAAAATAAAAAAAAAACATTAAAATACAAAACAAGATTTATTAAATTTTTGAATATATTACCTCTTGTAGAAGCAGCTGTGGTTGCGGGGCTGGGTGGGGGATTAAGCGTCTCGCATGGATATCCAGTGACACTGGACCCGTTGGTATTTGAACTACTAGAAGCACCAGTGACATGTCGTCGATCAAACGAAGAAGGACATCCGCTGTCGTTCAACATTGACATTCGGACAATGTCTGGTATGCCTGAAAAATACAAGTACTTTGCTATATCGATATAATTAAAGTATCAAGGTGACGTCATCTAACCAACAGTTGTATGAACAAAAATGAGTGTCAAGAGTTCAACAACTGTTCATAGTTGTTTCACAGTAACCAAGCAAAATAACGACAAAATATGTGTTCTCCATAAAATACTTCAACCTATAATTGTAACTGGGACTGGAGAGAATGTTTTATGTTACGATGCGGCCAAACTGCAGAGGGCACTGATCATCAACAATCGTAATGTCAAGATGTCAAAATGGAAGAAAAATAAACAAACCACGTAAAAAACTTTGTTGTGCTCCGTTTTGCTGGGACAAAACGAGTGCTTAACATCGGTTTCCAAAACGTGAACCTGAAGTATTTGACTCCTGGCTGAGAAATATTAATGTGAAGTTACACTGCATGCCTTCCAAAACAAATATACCAAAATTACACTTTAGTGATGACTGTAAAGTACCAAGAAAAAGAGGCTGAAAAGAAAAGCTGTTCTCACTTTATTCATTTCAGGTAATTACCTAAATTTAATATTAGGTGTAAGTCTAAATGATATAAAATTCCCAAAATTTATGAATACTAACAAGGATTCAACATTTGATGATCCAATAATGAAAGTAGCCATATCGAATTTTGTTCTAAAAAACGCTTTCAAAGGAGAAGACACATAGAAATGGGTATAGGTACTTACATACGTAATCCTCCTTGTTGAATTATTCAGAACTAGATGCTAGACCGCATGGATAGAAAAATAACACAAAATATTTTATTAATATTAATATTTTAGAAATGAAAATAGCAGAATATTTGGAAATAATCTAGTTAGGTAGTATGTTGTGTGTTATGTCTAGGTATGTGTGTTAAAAATGTTGTTATTATCACTAAATAAATATTTAATTCCCCAAAGTCTTTTTATTTAAAGTATTCATCGTTCACCATATACTTTTTCCTAAACACAAAAATTATATATTGCAAACTTTACCTTTTGCAAAAATGTTGCATTATGTTGCTTTAACTCTTACTTTGCTGCACAAGGTTTTTAAAGAAATAAATTGACTTTTTACCAAAAGAACTCAAAATGCAGCTTTTATGAAAACATATAAATTATAACTGATAGTATTATAGTATTTTACCAAATCTTGCATCAACAAGAGTTTGCCAAATATTCTCTTATGTTCAGCTCTGATGCAAGATTTGGCGAAATATTATCAGTTATAATTTATATATTTTTATAAGCAGCTGAATTTTGTGTTCTGTAGGTAAACAGACGATTTATTTTTCAAAAAGATAAAATTCTCCATTAATTTTATATTTAAAGTTCCCGCTGAATTTTATAGTTCCTGCGGCCAAACTTCAGATGGCAGTTAAAACAGTAGTCACTGCTGACAACATAGGAGTTACAATTCTAGGTTGAAGTATTTTATGGTGTTCTCCAAGCTCTACATCTAACATCAAACGAAAGGCGGCATTAGAACCTTATTACACCGGCTTTTATAAAAAATTATTATGCCACGTTACATTATTTAATATTTTGCAACTGAACATTACGAGCGGAAAAGAAAACAAAACAGACAAATTCCATAAAGTCTTTCAAAAAAAAAGAAATTCTATCGTTACATAACATATAACATTCAAAAGGAGTAAAAATTTACCTTTACGATACTTCAAATTTCCTGTAGCATTTGGATGCATCGGATTCAAAGATTCCATTTGATCGTTAACGTCTTCATCTCTCGACAAAAGTCTTTTTCGAAATAATAATATAGAAACAATGACAAAAACGCATATACAAGATAAAACGGCTATTATGACTGTATAAGCGGCGGGTTTTCCTGACCCCGTACAATCTTTTTCGTCTGATCCATCTGCGCAGTTTTCGTTACCGTCGCAGACCAAAGATGACGGAAGGCACACTTCAGTTTGAGGACACTGAAAATAAAAGAATACCATTTGTTCGAAAATTCATTTTTCTCACCGAAAAGTTTGTTGGCCTTATATTGATGGCACTCAAGACCTTTCCCAGAAGGATTCGGGTGTCATATACCGTCGTTCTCCAAAATCGTGTTAACATTGATAATATTAGTATATTAAAGTATAAGTGGATATTAAGGTCTTTAAAACACGCGCTTCGCCGTCGTGCTCGAAATAGAGCAAGTGTTTTAAAGACCAGTTATCCACGAATACTTGACGTTATTTTTTTTATTGGTGCACTTTGAAATTATGATTACTGGTCTATAACTACTACAACAAGGCTGCGTTCGAGAAGCTGGTTGTTGGTATGAAAATTGTTTTAAGGAGTGGGGGTAAAAACTCACTTGGGTGTGCTAAACTCGCTCTAGGTTTTCGAACGGTGATGGAGTGTTTTGTTCCAAGGTTATGTTTGTTTGGTTGTTGGTTGTTGACAACTTGACAAATCAAATTGAAAATTTATTCATTCAAATCTTTTCCTGAATATTTTCTTGGATTTTGAATTGATGATCAGATTGGATTGATTTACGAAATGGATGAGCAGCGGAGATGTGTGAAAAGAAAACGCATTTTGGCTGCAGTTATGGTTGCCTCCAAAAGATTTGTAGGGACTAAAAAAATGAATAATAATAATAGTGGCTCAAGCTCCGATAGTGAAGATGATACTCAAATGTTGGAATTAATGAAAAAGAGGGTGTCAAAAATTCATAGAATGGAGAACTATTTTGAAGTTGTTATTCCAAGCTATGATGACAAAACATTTCAATCCCACTTCAGACTCACTAAACCAGCATATAATAAAGTATTAAATTCATAGGGTTTATATTTTATTCAATCAATTTTTCCATTTTCAACTTTTTTTTTGGTGTGATTAAAATTTTCCGCATTTATTGTAGAAGTAATGTCATTGCACACCATACAATTTTGAACACTAGTGCCACACATTCTATGAAAGTTTTCTTCATAAAAGTTGATCAAAATAAGTATAGACTGGCGACTCCATTCCCCAATAGATGCTTCTGTGGTTGAATTAGGTTGAGATTTTTTTTGAGACAGATTTTCACTTAATATCCCATCGGTTTGTTGTGTTTCCGTAGTTCCAAAACAACTGGGAACTGGTGAAATATGAAACATATACTGCTCTAGAAAACACATCAAGGTAATAAGTTTTTGGAGAACTAAAATATTCACTTATAAAGGAACATAGGAACGAGTTGGTGATTACCAAGTTTGTCCAGAATAAACCAATTGCCATTGACATCCTGCTCATTTTCTACCAGAAAATATCTACCTTTTTCCAATGTAACTTGTTCCATACTTTTCCTTTTTATAATTCATTCAATAATTTATAATTGACATCTAAAACTTCATATCGACAAAATGAATTCAAATGCTTAAGCTGTCACATGTGACTTTTTTGTCAGCTTAAATTTTACCCTAGTCGGGAAGAGAGTGTTTGGTGCGCGCACCAGTATGTGACAACCATCTTTTCGAATGCTACAGCACCGTACTATTTTTGTATACACTCCAACTTTTCGAACGGCCACTGTGTGATTTTTATACAACACGTCAAGTTTTCGAACGCACCCCAACAAGAAATGGAAATCAGAACTAAATGTCAAATGGTTGAATTCGTGATGTGTATACAAACTACTTCTGTCAGATCAATGATGAAAAAATTGCCTTTAAGACATGATTTAGACCATAGATTTTGACTTCGTTTCTCGAGTTGTTAATGTTGCCACGGTAACTTTAAAACACGCGCGTGTTTTAAAGTTCGATTTAAACGCTGAGGCGTGCTTTAAATAGGTAAAATGGTTCACCAGTAAAAAAATATATGGTTTATGCGAGCTTTCTTACTAGAAAATATTACTTTAAAATCTCAGTTTTTCATGTTACGTTAAATGAATCGGTTCAGCTCCAACGTTGAGTTCTAGCTCAAGTTGGAACGCGGTATTTTCACAAAAGTAATTCTAGTAGGGTAGTTCGCCAGTATCTCGAGTAACAAAAGATTACAATAGTAAATCAAAAGTAGCAAATTTCCGCAACTAAAAGAAACGTTTAAATGTATAATAATTAAGTAAAAATTCTGTGTAAATATATAAATAGTGTTCTATTTCGAGTTTTATTCAATTAACTCAATAATAATTGGAAAAACAGTTCGCTAATTAACAGCTTACGTGCACTATAGTTTGGCAAGTTTATCTGAAGCTACGGGGCATCGGTAAGAGGCGAGGAAACATGGCGCCTATCTGACATAAACGTGCAAATGGCGTACGGTACCTATTTTACCAAGTAAAACTGAAAATACAAATGTCACTGACAATACCAACGCCACTGGATAAATCAATATCAATCAATTCGAAGAAGTGAGAGAGAAGAACACACGCGGGCGCCTGCCAATAAGAAGTCAGCTGGTCAGGCCCTTCGATAAAAATCACCAATTATGTAGTTCGGAGGGTGTGTTCATTATGTTTTTCGCACAACGCTGCCAGAGCTTCAAGAAGCCCATAGCAAATTAGGAATAGGAAAAGTGTTCATCTTTTAATATTCATTAATTGGAAAAATAATGTTAATAGACAAAATCCAAGGAAAAAAGCACATTAAAGAGTTAACGTTTAATCACATTGTTAACAATAAAAAGTCCCTTTTCTAATTATTATCACTATATACTTAGCACTTTAGCTTTTTCATAGTTAAACGTGGCAATATCGAATAATTTCGACTGCATTCCTTTCGCGGCTTCAGATAAACTTGCCAAAGTATACTATTCACCTATTCGAAAGTATGTCTACTAATAGCGACCCGCCCCGCCTAGGATTCGTTCCTTTAAAGTTTTTTCATTATTTACCTGATAACCATTTTCACAGCAATTCTTCTCATCGGATTTATCGCTACAATGCGGGTAATTATCACAGTAATTCTTTTTGTCGATACATTGTCCGTTTAAACAACGAAATTGATCGGGTAGACACTTGGGGCAGTCCGCTTCGTCTGAACCGTCTCCACAATCTTTTTGTCGATCGCATTTCCATGCGATCGGTATACATTCCGTTTTGTCCTTGAAAAAAAAAAAACAATGTTGCGTAAAAAAAGCAAAATATTCGAAAAAATACTTACTTTTTCTGGCATGTTACACGTAAATCGATCGTCGCCGCAATGTGGTGGTACGACGCACGTCCTCTTATCATCGTTAAGGATTTTTCCGTGAGGACAAGCGCATATTAGTGACGTACTATTATGTATACAGAAATGTGAGCACTTGTGGGTGACTCGGGAACAAAGATTTTCCGTGTAGTTTTTCACAGAGATCAAATCAAGTATATGGGTAGCTTGTATGGGTAACGTTGACCGAGATTTTCCTGATAGTATTTCTATTCTTTGAAGCTGATCTAGTTCTTTGTCGATCCAGTACAAGAAACCCAAGTGGACTGTTAATTGGGTGATTATAGAGTTGCTTTCGTTTAGTACTACGTGTCTAAAAATTAAAATATTAAGATTTTTTTTGTACTACTTTGACTTTAATAAATGGACTTACTGGTTTTCTCCGTCAATATTACTGATGTAAATACCATGGCCTTGCGCCCAAACAATGAGATCGTTTTCTGTGTCAACTGCTATTGCTGTGATGTTACTCGCTTTGGTAATTACTATTCTATGTGAGCCGTCTAATCTTACACGTACAAGTTGAGGAGTTTTACCAATATCAGTATAGAACAGTAATCTGTAAGCAAAAAATTAAAATTTTAATACCAGGAAATGGACATGATGTACTATTAATTCCCATTTAATTTCTGTGGAAGTGAGTTTACCTTCAGTCTCTAGACAAAATAGCTTGGTTATCAAAACGCGTCTAAGATTTCTGACATAATCAGTAAAAGGCCAGACGATAGGGGTAACAACTACCAGTAATTAGTACCTTAAAGTATATAGATTAATATGAAAAAAAATTTACCAGTCTATCGAAACCCCAAGTTCTTCAAAATCCGTCTCATTTTATGGCCAGTTTTATGAAAACCTGGAGTCTGACTTTTTGATATTTCTTCACATATTGACTAATATCTCGGGAACCTTAAGGTTTGCGAGGTTCTAGTATACGCCATTCGATTCAGAATTGAATTTTCTATAAAAACAGGAATTTCCTATAAAAACAGGAATTTTCCACATCGAGAAACCTTAGATATGGATTTTAGAATTTTTAGTCCACACCGAAACTTATACTAATTCGCAAAGACTCATAATTTTTAAAATTCCTCTTTTTATAGAAAATTCAATTCTGAATCGAATGGCGTAGACTAGAACCTTGCAAACCTTGAGGCTCCCGAGATATTAGCCAATATGTGGAGAAATGTCAAAAAGTCAGTCTCCAGGTTTTCATAAAACTTGACATAAAATGAGACGGGTTTTGAAAAACTTGAATTTTATTTCATTTTATGGGATGTCAGAACAAGCAAAACTTTTGATCAAGAATAACATTTTTCACTGAATTAATATTTAAAAATTTTTCACCTATAGGATAATCCGTGGACACGCTGTATATTCTAGTCAAAAACCAAGTATCTCAATAAAAAATATATTATATAATGAGGAGGCATTGAAACAATTTTTCGAAGGATGGAAACTATTATTTAGAAGGTCTGTTCCATAAATAAAATTTACGGATAATTAATTTTTCCTAATTACGTAATACGACATTTTTAATTATCATGTAAATTTCAGGAATCTTGAATTTACAAGAAAATATATATATTAAGTACGGGTAAACTTTTTTCTTGGGGAATTTGGCAATGTGAAAGAAAACTCTTTTTAGATAATTATAAGCTTTCGGTAATTTATTTTTACCATTTTCAAATAATTCTAATTGAGGATGATCACAATTTTATAATATTTATTTATATGAAGAAACATTATTACTTTCCTTTAAATTATTAAATACATCAGTAAAAATATTAGAATTAGAATTATGTGAAAATGGTAAAAATAAATTACCGAAAGCTTATAATTATCTAAAAAGAGTTTTCTTTCACATTGCCGCATTCCCCAAGAAAAAAGTTTACCCTAACTAGTTTCGGCAACGATCTACTTCCTTCTATATTAAGTACTGTAACTTTAATGAAACTAAAGTAATTTTGATGGGGTTTGCGTAGGTTGGGGAAACTTGTAAGATCAAAAATATATAATTACAAAATTAATTAATTTACATACATTTTTGGATTCAATGATTCTTTGTATTATAAGCGAAAATAGCAATTTTTATAGATTCGGGTTGGAAGATTATTTATTTTTTCAAAATAAAATTTGATACTCCTTTTATATAAAGATGAATATCCAACGAACAAATTGCATATAGTTAAAAGGTATAAAAGATGATCAATATATAATTTTAAGATTTAATGTTTTGCATTTATATTTCCAAAAAAAAAAATATGTGAAAATTAATTTATTACCTTTTATTTATTATTTACAAACTTGACTCTTACCAAAGATTGAAAAAAGATTCTGATTAAATATCTACATTTTTTCCATCATCATCATCATAATCATAAACCTTAATATACCCGAAGGTGTTTTGTCCATACAAGGTTTGTACTTAAGTATTTAAGTCGTTTTTATACACAAATTTCACCCAGCTTCTTCTATTTCGTGCAAGTTCTTTCCCTTCCTTCCAGCTCTTGTTACTTTTTTCCAGGATACCAGCTATTACATCATCCCATTTCCTTCTAGGCCTGCCTCTAGAACTTCAATTTTTTGGTTTGGTTTGCCATATCAACTTGACTTGTCTCGAGTTGTCCATTATTACCATATATATCCAAACCACTACAGTTGTTGTCGTTCTTCACTGTTTATGATTGGCTCGACCTCCAATTCCTTTCTAATAACTTCATTTTTCACTAGGTCTTTTTTTTGTGATGCCCTTTATGCCCCTTAGAAATTTCATTTCTATGGCTTGTATTTTGCTCTTCTATTGTTCCGTGAGTACCTAGCTTTCACAACCATAGATCAGGATCGGTTTGAATATGGTTTTGTAGACTATCAGCTTTGTCTTCGTCGACACTTCTTTCTTCCTTACAAGCGTGTTACTTAATGAATAGTACAACTTGGTTTTCATTCATTCATTTTTTCCGCTATTCAGAGAGTAGGTTTTCCGCCGTGCAGCAGAGTCGCGCGGATGCGGAACACATACTTAGATTACAGAATTTTTTCCGGACAAACCATTGATCGGACGAAAAAAACGCAAGAGACCTTTTTTATTGCAAAACACTTTCTCTAGACGGTGGTATTTTTAATTTTTCTCTCCCTTCCTCCCAGCGCAAAATATAGAATTTAAAAAAAAGTTATGAATTTTTTTTTATATTATTCCACATACTTTAAGGTACTTATGAAAAAAATATCAGCTGTATTGCTTATTACTTGTACTTTTGGTCTAAAATGACCCATTCCGACTGAGATAAAACTTACCTTTTATCAACATGCAGAGCAATAAGACGTGGTTTTTCTCCTTCTCTTTTTTCCAAATTTCCAAAAGAATTTTGATTTTCCAAGTATGTCACATTAATGACATCATTGATTTCGCATGTCCAGAACAACAGTCTACCAATTGGATCTAAAGCTATGTCGAATGGTTGTATTTCTTTATGGCTTGAAACAATGTTCATATCAGTCTTTGGTTTTCCACTCTCCATTTTTTGTTCGGTAGCTTCGGATTTTTTTATGGATCGAGCTTTACTATCAATCTAAAACAAATTGGTAAAATAAAAAGTAACATAAAAATTATGCACAGACAAAGCATGTTTAAAAAGTATGAGTCAGCCAATAAAGGGTAAGACTATTATTTTAAATTATTGACCAAGATTAGGGTAGAAAAATTAATATATACAGTAAACTTACCCAATATAAATAATTTGTTCTTTGGTCATAATCAATTGCCTTTACCGCTTTCAAACCTTGAATTGGCAAAACTGCTTCTGGGCAATCAGACGTATCAGGAACTAATCTTACAACTAGGTTTCTTAAACTAAATATCATGAAATTAATTGGAGCTAAAACAAAAAAAAATATAATAATATTAGAATTAATTACATAAGGTATTTTTTCGCGAGATCCCGTTGATGTGAAGTCGGTTACAGAGCGGTTATACCCCCACCAAAGACATTTGAAAGGTTGTTATCGTTCATGATCTCCCGCGAAAATAAACCGGTTAACCGGATAGATTTAACTTCATAACAATAATAAATAAACATAACCTCAATAAAAAGTGACGAGTTACAAATTGTTTCTATCGTTTGAAAAATGTTTTCTTTAGTTTTAACTATAATTGACGATTTTTTTTTATACTAGCCTTCCCGTAGTTATGTCATCACAAGTAACGTTGCATAGTTCAGTCAGGCTAAGAGTTTCGGATGATTATTTTCACCCTAGGGTAAATCATATGGATTGGTTAGACAAATATAATAAACGGTATTTTTTCAGCTTTTTAGAATGAAAATAAACACTTTTTCGCAGTTACTAGCTGTTATGTTGCATAATGATCAACATTTTTTATTAAAAAAAAAGTATATATATAAGCAATGCACTGATCAGTAATCATATATTTAAATGCAACTAACATACCCTAACAAAATGAAAATATCTTCGTTTTATACAATAAAGTAACAACAATACTAACACAAAAAAATATATATAACAACTTCTTTGCACTTAGAACACTAGAACTCTGGAAGATTACTTCAATGAGAAACAACTTGACATATGTTTTTTCCTATCCTCAGATTCAGAGACAGCCAACTCCAACAATTTAATATTGGTACTCTTTGGTAGGGTTGCATTTATCTTTTCCTCCAAGGATGCCATGCATAACATCAAAAAAAGGTGGTGGATCCTTCTGGCTTCCGCCTGTAGATTTGATATGTTTTACATGTAGAAGGTATTGTTTTTGTAGGTTGCTGAATTTTAACCTTAATTTTTCTACAACCTCTTTGCCTTCACCCACAAATACTCCCATTTCTGACATTTCATTTGCAATTTTTTGCCATAAATGGGATTTAACAGTTTTCCTATCATCGAACTTATCAGCGTACTTCGTACGCAATTTTAAAATAATTCTGTGGCTTCTACATCCTCATGTGTTGGTCTTTTTGAAGTCCAAATTTTATTAATTTCTTCACCACTAAAATTATTACTAGCTTGGCTTGTTTCTGGTTGTGGATCGTGAAATAATGAATTATCCTAATTTTCAAATGTCACTCCTACTGTCAATTAAATTTCTATAACCGCCAGTAACCATACTCCTAGATGCGGGAACTGAAAGAGATCCCGTTTTATAACTTATTGCGTCACAAATTACGTCATTAACATACTCCCCTATTACCGTTCTATCGCAAAAATGCAGTGGGAACTGAATAACAGTTCCCGTTATATCAACGGGATCTCGCGAAAATATATATCAACCCTTCAACTTCTTTGGTTGGCAATACACATTTATGAAGTGAACAATAGAGGTGTTCAGTCTAAGGTCAGTGTGGCCAACAAAAAGTGGTTTTTTCTGACAAGAATGACAGTTAAGGTCTATCATACAAAACATAAGATTTTTGCATGTTTTTTATCATTGCGAACATCTACATTGCTTGATGACATCTGCATTGATTAAAATTATGAATACACATCCGAAGCGTATATTTTGGAATTTAAAATTACTTTTTAGCTGAATACTCAACATATCGGTGGCCAATAATTCTAGGAACTTTTGGCATGTCACCATTTCATTTCTGTTATTCTGTCACTAGTTATGTCAAATGTCAGTTATATTTATTTTTGTTGATATTCGTTTAATTGTGTATGTTCATTTTCGATTAGATTTTTGTAGCATTTCTAGTTAGTTGTATCTCTATTTTTCTAATTACTTTTTCCACTGACATCTGACATAACTAGTGACAGATAACAGAAATGAAATGGTGACATGTCAAGAGTTCCTAGAATTATTGGCCACTGATATGTTGAGTATTCAGCTGAAAAGTCATTTTAAATTTCAAGATATACGCTTCGGGGGTGTATTCATGATTTTAATAAAGCAATATAGATGTTCGCAATGATAAAAAACATTCAAAAATCTTATGTTTTGAATGATAGACCTTAACTGTCATTCTTGTCAGAGAAAACCACTTTTTGTTGGCCACACTGACCTTAGACTGAACTCCACTATTAGTATATTGAACAATACTTACGTATACATTCTTTTTGATTCAAAGTATAATGGTTAGGGCAAGCACATGTGTAACCAGTTTGTTCTTCATCCGCTTTAGGTGGTAGGGCAAGACACAGATGTGAACAGCCTCCGTTACTTGTAGCACATTGATTCGTATTTCTAGTTTTATATTGGTAATGTACCAATAAATCAGTTACGCCATCCAATTTGTGAATTTTCACTTTATTCGAACCGTTAGTTTTGTTCACACGAAATACCTCACCGGTTTTGTTATCACTCCAATAAATGAGATCTTTGTACAAAGTCAAACCGACAGGTTCGAAACTGCTTTCTTTGATGATTACTTTTTGATCGTTTCCGTTTAAATCGGAAGACATAATTGCAGGAGTATCTTTTTCTGTCCAATATAATCTCTTTTTTTCATAATCCAAAGTAAGACTGTTGGCAGGCTTATCAGTCGATATAAGTTTGGACTGATTTTTACCATCCATAGCTGCTTTTTTTATTGAATTTGTAGATCCCCATTCGGACCAATAAATATACCTGGAATACAATCCAATTAAACTGATTTTATTAATTACTTTGCATTTCTTACCCTTCTTCGGGATCTACAACAATACTGTGAGGTTCGTAAGCTTCATTCCACAATAAGGTACGTCTACTTCTACCCATTAGTCTAGAAACTTCGATTCTATGAGACACCGGGTCTGTCCAATATATATTTAATCCTAACCAATCGACAGCTATGCCTTCTGGTGATGTTAGACCTAAATCTATCACTCTCTGTATATCGGAACCGTTTAAAAATGCTCTCATTATACTACGAAGTTTACTGTCACTCCAATATATTCGCATTGTATTTGTATCAAAATCGATAGCACTGAAATAGAACGTTACACTATTAAAATGGAAAAAAATTGAGGTTAAGATTTCGATACCTTATGTCAATAGACAGCCTAAGTCTGACGTCACAACTGTGGGCGGAGCTTATTACGGTTCCAAACAAACTCTCTTTTTATGTAAAAGTCCCATAAAGAATTTTTTATTTAGTGTTTTCAACGTTATAAAGGCAAAATAAGACATCTAGATTCCATTTTGTGTTAGAGTTACGTGCCGTTTAAGTGATTTTGTATAAGTTTTTGCCAAGGTGAGTTAATTCGATTACTAAATTGAGTTGAAAACTTTTTGAGGTTATGTTGGTTATGTTTTGGTGATAGGTTTTTGGATAATTTCTACTATGTTTTATGATTGATAATCACTCAAATTTTAATAGTCATTTTAGTTACATACAAAAAACATTTTTGAAGAAATTATAGGTACTTTTATTCCAGAGTATCGCGACATTTAAGTATTAACTCTAGAATAACAGTGTATGAAACCATAAAAACATAACCTCAAAAAGTTTTCAACTTAATTTAGTAATTAAATTAACTCACCTTGGCCAAAACCTATACAAAAACACTTAAAAGGTACGTTCCTCTAACACAATATGGAAACTAGATGTCTTATTTTGCCTTTATAACGTTGAAAACACTAAATAAAAAATTCCAGATGGGACTTTTACATAGAAAGAGAGTTGTCCACAGTTGTGACGTAAGCACTTATGCATGGGGCATGTCCACGACAGTTGACAATTCCCAGGTGGTAAAACAATAAACACGATCAATAATTATCAAACAACAAACAAATATTAACATGTATTATATATTATTGAATATGCAAGCTCAACAATTAAAATAACTTTAAATATACACTGAAGCAAAACCAACTAAACTCAAACAGTGTTGCCAGATGGATGGATTAGAAAATCCCCAATAACTGGTTTAATTTTTCCCTAGAATTTCCCGAGTTTTAAAATGAAAAATCCCTAGAATTCCCTAGAAATAATAAAAAAAAGACTTATTGAAGTTTACATTAAAACATGAGTTTTGGAGGGAACAAAGTTTATTTTCTAATTAATTAAAATACTAGTACTGGTTTCGTTCGTTGTGCGGCGGCGCGGCGCAACGCATTGAGCGCGAGGTAGAGGTGCGCATGTGTAGTTGTATTTTAGACATTTACAGCAAGGTTTAGAACTGAACTAGAAAAAAGTTCAAACTAATAGAAGTAGGTGGCGGTAGGGTCAACATTTTTTCAAATCGAAGTTTAGGAAAGAAATCAATTTGGCGACTTTGAAAACATTAAAATGAATTATAATTCTTTTGGAATTTTTGGTGTTCAAAATCCCTAAATATTGCCTTAAAATCCCTATTTCCCCATTTTCATTAATTTGATGAAAATTTCTCCAGAACTAGGGAAAATTCCCCAAATCTGGCAATCACTGAACTACAGGATCTATCGTTATAAATCAGCATAACCTCACTATTAAGTACCACGTGTTCTGAACGCTTTGTTTATTGTTTTACCACCAAGCTGTTGTCAAAATAGTTTGTGACGTCACGTGGACATGCCCTATACTACCAATACAATACTACCAATAGTAAAATAAAGTGTAATAAAAAAAATATACCTGGCATGTTTGATACCCGCTATAGGAATCGTAACTTCATAATTTTCGTTTTCAATTCCAATTCTACCGATGTTGGTTCTTTTAGAGTACAACAAAAAGGCTTTCGGTTTTACACAAGTTTGTCCGTCTTTTTTCAATTCATGATCTATTTGACAAGCACATATTCTTTCTTGATTGTGCTTGTAAAGGCACAGTTGTGAGCAATTACCATTATTTTCCTTACATAAGTTCCAGCCGGTAGCACCGTTTAAATTTAAAGCTTTAAGTCCCATCACATTTTCCATTTGATCGACTATTACCTCCCTGTCACCACCTGACAAAAAATATTTCAGAAATTTTAATTAAATTGAAATAATAAACTTTCAAATGTCTGTAGGTTTACTTACCAGTTTCTTTATTGGCTCTATCAATAGCCCGTCTTTGCCAATCAGTCCAATAAATATAATCACCCATCAAAGTGAAACCAAATACATGAGGCACATTGTCATTTATAAGTTCTCTTCTATTATTCCCATCCATATTTGCATATTCGATTTTGTCTAATTTAGCATCACCCCAATAAATTTTTTTATTTTTATGATCCAGTGTGATACCGTTCGGCCATCCCAACCCTTCAGTAATTATTTGCACCCTTTCAGAGCCGTCGAGATTTGATCGTTCTATTTTTGGTTCCTTTTCATTCCAATCTGACCAAAACAACCAGCCCAGTTCGGGGGCCACTGCAATACCTAATGAATGAAAATAATTAATCAAGTAGAAAAAATAGTTGGATTAATAAATAAACAAATGTTATTTACCTCTGGGGTCAAATAATTTATCCATAATAATAACTTTTCTATACCCCCCAATAAGGGTGGAAATTTCAATTCTGTCAGTTCCAGCATCAGTCCAATATATATTCCTCGCAATCCAATCCAAAGCAATACCATCGGGATGCTCTATTTCACTCCATATCACATCCTGTTTAGCACTACCATCTAGTTTAGCTTTTTGAATTTTTTTAACCTCGTCATCTGACCAATAAATGTAATTCTCAACAGGATCAAAATCAACAGCTATGGAATATTTAACGTCAAGAGATAAAGCCTTAGAACTATATTCTGGAGAATCTAAATATATTATTCTAATCTCGGGTCTTTTTGCTAATAGCAATAGCTCTTGTGGTTTATCGTGGCAAGTTAAATTATCCATTAATTTATAACCGATTGGGCAAGCACAAGAATACTTTGGGGGATACTGGGATAGAAGACATAAATGGGAACATCCTCCATTGTTTGTTTGACAGGGGCTGGTAATGTTAGGCTGATGTCGAGGATCCCAAACGTGTATAGCCATGGGATTTTGTACTGGTAATAGTTCTGAAGGCTGTTTTTGTTGGCTTGCTGTGTCGTAATAATGGATAGCTCTGAAACATTAAAACTTACATTGGTTGAAACTCATATTTTCAAACAAAAATAAACATTTTTTTAAAGTTTTGTAATTTGTTTTTTTACCCTGGATCCCAATCAGTCCAATATATCTTGGTTTCAAATTGAGTCAGTGCGAATGGATACCCGGATCTTTTTTCCAAAACTGTTACTAAATTTTTTCCATCATAATCCATTTTTTTAATAAATTTTAGTTTGCCGTCAGTCCAGTACACACTGCTTGTTTTGAAATCTATAGTCAGTCCATTTGGCCAGAAGATATTTTCAGAAACAATAACTTTTCTTGAACTTGGATTGCCATCTAAACTTGCTCTTTCAATTTTTGAAAATTCACCCCAGTCTGTCCAAAATATAAATCTAAAAGAAATTTATCATTATTATAATAGTTGTAACGGAGTCGTTTATAGATAACTTACCCTTCAGAAGGAACTAATGCAATAGCTCTTGGTTGATCAATATCGGTCCAAAATAATACTTTTCGGTACTTTCCCTCTATGGTAGCTACTTCAATTCGATTGGTTTCACTGTCAGTCCAATATAATTTATTTGTTACCCAATCACATGCCAAGCCATCGGGAGTTATAACATCATTAATAATTTCCATCTAAAACATATCATACATTATTTTGAAGATACCTATGTTACATTAAAATACATGTTAATGATTATTTTTAATGAAAAAAACTAAGCATTTCTCAATTTGAAGTCCATTACTGTCTGCTTT